>PVIC010003725.1:0-67234 GCA_004025085.1 Thryonomys swinderianus | reverse complement strand
GATTGCTGAGTTCGCGGCGGCTTGCCTGGGCACCATAGTGAGCTCAGGGCCAGCCTGAACTACAAAGCGAGACCCTGTCTCCAAAAAGCAAAAAAAAAGAAAAAAAAAAAACAGATTGTTGAGTCTTTGGAGCACATACACCAGAATGAGGAGGAATAAAGAATCCTAAGGAAAGTGAGGGTGGAGAAAAGAAAATCAGAGAAGCACTGGGATTAGAGAGCCCTGAGCTCCAGCAGTAACAGAATCTGCTGGATCTGTGGGGACTCCTGGCAGGTTCCTTCCATGGTTTGAACAATCAAACACCCTTTCTTTGACAGCAGTGATGCCAAAGCAGAGGTGTGCTGGAGCAACAAAACTGAGGAGAAGGTATGACATTCTAAAAACATGAACGAGAGCAGAAGGGAAAAAAGACAAGAACACAAACTTCACTGTAGAGTGTTATAAAGAGCTGATATGTAATTCAGTGTTTGTAGAAGCTTCTCTGTTTTGTTTGGTGGTGGAAACCAAATTGGAAACATGTGAAAGTATATAAATATCATTTACAATGAAAAGAAAAAAGCTTACAAAGATTTGGGAAACCTTGTCTGTTGATATGCTCTGAAAAGTACAAGGTGCTAGTGTAACAGAAAGGACTGCTGTTCACAGCCAAACAGGGCATGTGATTATTGGTTGCATCAGAAAGCCAAGTGAGTTTCCCTGGCAACCAGAAGGGGCCATGAGAGATCTGCCCAGTTCCAAGAAGGGTCCAGGCCCAGTATACATTCTTATGTGAACAGCCCTTAACTTTTCTTTTTTTTGTTGTTTTTTTTGAGACAGGGTCTCGCTTTGTAGTTCAGGCTGGCTCTGAGCTCACTATGTAATCCAGGCAAGCCTCGAACTCAGCAATCCTCCTGTCTCTGCCTCCCGAGTGCTGGGATTACAGGCGTGAGCCACCACACCTGGCAACTTTTCATTTTTATCCACTTGTACACCGTGAGTTTTCACCCTTAGATTTCTAGGGGAGTTGACACATTTACCTAGTCCAGCCCACGTGATGGAGTACAGGTTGCCTAATGGGTACCGAGCTGATCTGGAAGTCATACATTTGCTCTAGCTTGGCTGGGTGGACTTGAAGGCCTCTGTACTTTCATATGAGAAAGGGACATTGGAGAATTGTTCAGGGTAGACCTGTAATTCTAAAGTGATGTTATTTGAGATATTGGATATGGAGTTGCCACATAAAATATACGCCTATCAGTGAAATCTCAATTCCAGATACATAAGCGATACTTCTTTAGATTAAGCATTCATGGGACAAAAAATATTTGTGGGAATCCTCTATTTTTACTTGGCAAATCTTTACTTCAAACATAGCCACTTACCAGTCCAATTATTTAAATACAGTATGACCAAACACTGGATTTTTATAAGATAATATAATAGGAAATAAAACAATAACTTTATTAAATTTATTCGATATAAGAATCAACTGGTTGAAATGACACCTGCCTGATCAACACTCTGAGAATCAGTATGCAACCAAACGAGCAATGGTCGGTAAACTAGTAAGTGCCTAATCAGATGGGCCAAACCTGAGAGGGAAGGTTCTAGGAGCAGTGCAGGCAGTGGACGGGAAAACTGAGAGCAAGGGACAGGCCTCCCTGGAGGAGGCCCTGGGGAAAGCTCTCCTGGACACGGAGTGGCCACTTCTCTGCCGCAGGCCTAACCCTTCACTGTCCTCATGATGGCAGCGCCCTTCCTGAACACCACCTCATTACCTGTGTCCCTCTTTACACTCTTCCATGGCCTCTACCAACTGCTCTGCGAAATCCAAGCACTCTAGAAAGCCCATCTGATGGGATGCAGGTTCCTTCCCAAGCTGCTCTCCGGCAACCTCCCCCACCATTCTCCCTCGCAAGCCAGCTGTGCCCTTGCCTTGCTCATCTGCTTAGAAAACTGCTCCTTTTTTCTAAAAGCTCATGACTGCATCCTCTCTAGATAACTGCCCTCGGCTTCTCTCTCTTTTGATTTCACCCCTCTGATTTCTAATCTTGATTATCTCGATGTGGGCCTTGGTGAGTGAGGTGTCCGCCTGGATTCTGATTTATGCATTCCCTTGTTGGTCACCATCTGCACAACTCCTTAAGGGCAAATAATTCTGTCTTGACTCATCTCTGAACCTCTAGTACCCCCCCATGTCTCTTGGCACTAGAGGAGTGTGCAGCAATAATTTGATTGATTAGTTATAATGTTTAGGGTCCCTGTTGTCTAAGGACACTCGCAGAGGAACTGATGAGCCCACTCCTGTTTCTGTAGTTCTTCTCTATGTTCTGGGGGTCACTGCTCATCTATGGGACTAGCCTCCTCCTGCCCATCTACTGGCCCCTTCCTGTTCTGCAGATACGGAGACATCCTTCTTTGAATTCACAGTTTGAAGCTGCCATTTATCATTTTACAGCCTATACTGCCAGTTTAATTCACATGTACTTAAGAATTAAACATATATTCCCATGCACTACATTTTGACTTATTTCCTGTACTATCATTTCCACCAGTAAGTATCTTACTAGTGTTTTCCGTATCAACGCCTACTACCCAAGTCTTTCAAAGGATAAAAGCCAGGAAATGAGGCTTGCATATATCAGGTAAAATTGAAGGTAACCCACAGTTCTGACCAAGGCCACATAGGGACAGAAACAAACTCCTAGGCATTTAATCTGTTACTTTTTAAAAGCACAAGTTGTGTTTTGTTTTGCGGCAGTCAGAAACTTAGAGGCTGAACCCACAAGTGTTCAATTGGGATTAAAAGCAGAACAGAGCGTGGCATCTCCGCTCCCATTTTATGGCTCCTTTATTACCTTAAAGCTTTGGCACAGATCCCCGCTCAGCTCTAGTAGGTAGGTAGGCATGTTCACCACTCTGGGAGTTTGTGGATTATGACATTCATTAGCTCTATATCATCCCCCTTCAAGACTGAGAACACCAAGGTATTTAGCAATTCTCAGGATTTACAGGGACATCCAATTATCAGCTTTCGCAACATTCAGTTCCAGGTCCTCCTTGAGTGGTGCCTAGAAGTCACCCGATGTCCTAACACCTACGTTTCTAGGAAAAGCTGAGCTGTGTAGACCACCCCACGATGCAACGACTCTCCCAAGCACGAAAAACTGTCTCATGGGAATGGAAAGAAGCCCCCAATACCTCAACCCCTCAGGAATCTTCTGGAACTACAAAACCATGATTGAGCCAATGATCCAGCTGAGACAAGGCTCTAGCCATCATGGCACCCTGTAAAACCAGCCCCAGATCAGCACATACCCCTTCTGCACTCTTCCTTCCTTTCTCTTTCTTTCCTTTACCAAGGGGCCAGCTGGATCTTTGTCAGCTCCTCAAGCTGGTGTTCCATACCACTTTTTCTTACTTTCCTATGAAAACACTTTTCTCTGCAAATTTGTGCCTCAGTTTTAATTTATATTATCACCTAAACAAGGATCCACATTGGCCAACCACAGTTTAGTTGAACCATTCTCACAGATCGGGACACAGGCATTCCTCAACCTGAGATGGAGTGATGTAGACCCATTCCAAGAGAAAAATACAGCAAGTCAGAAACATGTTTCTGCCTGGAACTTGAGGCATCACCGTCTCTACTCAACATTAGCAGAATATACCAGTGCCTACACCAGGCTAGGCTGGAGAACAATAAAACTCAGAATGTGAAGTATAGTCTCCACTGAATGTGTGCAGCTTACACACCATGGAGACATAGAAAACCGTAAGTTTGATCCTCATATGTCCAGGGCTGTCTATACGGTGGCTCACACCCTCTGCCTCCTGTGAAACAGGAAGTTGGATGCCCGAAGTTTCTCTTCATTCCTGGAGTCTGATCCTGTATTCTTTGTCTATATTCTGTTAGAAAGTGAAGTCTTTCCCCTTCCATGGACCTTTCTTTCAGCTACTCTGCTGTCAATTACCTCAAAATTTTCAATCATATCTTACACAGAACAATTTGTTTTCTTTCATGCTATGCCTTGTAGGCCTCACCTTTCATAACCAAAGCGAGTTATTTGTTTAACAAAAGACCCCATTTTCTCCTAGAGGCAGAATCAAAGGCAAATCTGGCGATTTGAAAGATCCTTTATCACCTCCCCTTTCCAGCTAAAATAACTATTACTTGCAGCAAAAGCCATAAACTGGGGAATCTTAGAATTAAATGTGATCATTCCTGAGCCAGGAAAAGAACATCTGTAGACAGTGCTCTTTGGATTTACTATGATTGACTCATCTTTGCACATCTGTTTTGTGCTCCCAGCTCTCCCCTCCAGCACCGCTGTGTGACTTGACCATTGTTCCCTGAACTCTAAAAACTGAGCCTTATTTTCCTGCCACACCTGGTGCAGTTTCCAGGCCCCTGTGATGCAGAGAGGCCAAGGGAGGGACGTGGGCTTCCTCCCCGACACTCACGCATCCTTGTCCCTCCAGGGAATCTCCTCATTCTCCCAGCTGTCTGGCCACATGGAAGCATCACCCTCCTACTTCCCAGGGGACACTGTGCCTAGGTGGTGGTGCTGGTGGGTAGTCTGTGAAGTCCTCAGCACCTTTCCCCTCTCCAGAAAGAGATTTCTGACCAAACAAAACTGCTGCTCAACATCAAACACCACAAAAGCGAAGATCCTCAAAGGTGAATACGTGTATCAAAACACTTGGAAGGCTGAGTGACGACACCTGCAGAGCAAATGAAAAGACTCAGGTGAGGCCTGCGAGGTCTGCATTTCTGATGAATTGCAGATGTTGACGACCGGCAAGTCTTTGGGTAGACACAGAGCTTCTGTCATGCCCAGCTTGTGGTGTTCAGCCACACTGCCTTGTAGCTGTCTCGCAGTCTGAGTACACAGCGACCACCCTTCTGCCCCAGCACACACACAGTCAGTGGCACATTGACAAACACTGGCCTAGGGGAAAGGACCTGGGGTGACACAGGGCCTTGCGGAGCTGGGCTGGCCTGATATAGCCCTTTGTCCAGTGTGACTAAAATCCAAATACGAAACGCTTTAGGGGCCAGATGGCTGGGAGAGCTCAGACTCCACTTGCCGAACAGCGAACAGCAAACAGCGAACAGTGAACAGCGTGAGTTTTGTGTAACTAGCCTAAAGGGAGCAGGGGAGGGGCTGGTAGGCAGCTGTTTCTCATTCAGGGGCCAAAGGGGTACAGCTAAGCACATCATCCCTGGCCAGGACCCTGTAATCTCAAGCCAGAGGGCACATCAGCTGTCCCTCAGGGGGCAGGGAAAGGGCAGTTAGGCTGAGGAGGATGCAAAGACACTGAGTTTGGGGACATAGGCTGTACCTAGCAAAGAGTTTTTGATATCTTTTCAGACACACCTAATTTCACTTGTGGGATTCTAAGGAAACTCAGTCTTACCAAAAAAGAACTACAGAAAGTTACTGATGGCTGTGCTTCTCTGATTAGGTGCTTCTCGAGAGTGGTCAGAGAACCAGTGGAATTAGGACTCCCATGCATGTCAGATATATAGTCTTAGAAGTTCTGAGCGTAGCTAAGGCCTGGCCTAGAAATCTGCATCCTACAAAGTACACTCAAGATGTGATTATGCTCTTTGACATCAGACCCCAGCAAGGTTGGCTTGAGTTTCTCCTGTGCTAGAAGCCTACAATCTTTTGAATTCCTTGCTTCTAATCCATACATGATGTGTAACCTAGTCTTGCCAATCAAGGAACTCCTCAACTCTAAAGGAAGCTCACTTCTGGACCCTCAATCCCAAAGGCACACATTATTTCAACCTAAGGCAAGCATTTTGTTTATCATTCTTAGCATTTTCTAAATCAATCTACTGGATAATCAATTAATGTTTATTAAATGCCAACTTTGCATTTACCACCTTAATTAGGGAAACAAAACAAGTAGGAGCCAAGGCCCCGGTCCCAGCACATCATAGAATAAACACAGTTAAGACCAACGCGAAGTTGTAGACACCCTGAAGAAGAATGCCACAAGGCTTACAAATGGGACCAAGGAGACAGAATACGGGCAGAGCAGAGAGGAGCAGTGGTGCAATCAGTGTCATAATCAGCTGGATGTTACTGATTCAGATTTATATGTATGTTTCATGTAACTCAAAACCAATGAATATGAAAGCCTTCATTTATGTAATATTCACATGGGCTGAACATGGTATAAAAGAGTTAATGTTGCATAACTCACTTCATCCTCTATAACCTGATGAGGAAGAAACAATTATTTTAAACTATAAGTAAAGATCTTGAGCCTTGGGGCTGTTAACTTCTTATAAAGTCATGCAGCTTGCAAGCAATGGAAGCAGAACATGAAGTAAGTTCTACCTGACTCCAACAACCCATGTATTTCCACCATTAGTCTTGTATAGGACAATTACAAATAATCTAGGTAGAAGGTAATTAAATATCAGAATTTGGTGATATCACTAAAATGATACCAAAAGGAGAAATAATCAGAGAAATGTGAAAGCATCATGGAAAAAAGAGAACTTAGAAGAGAGATTGGGAATCTTTCTTACAGAAGTGATCGCATGTCTTTGTTCATAAAGAACAGAAGTAGCAAAGCTGTGGGGATCCCCAGGGAGACCTTTCTGTCTAAAACAGTCCATGAAAACATGGCAAATTGAGCTTATGCTCCACTCTTCACTTCTCTTCATGGATAAGGCCAGGACACAAATAGTTCAACATTGGCAATGCTTAAAAACAGGCCTCTACTGCATTCCCAAAATGTACAACTGAGCTTGTTCTTCATTTTTTTAAAGGGAGGGTTGGGAATAAAAACAAGAATGGAAAGACAGCTCTATACCAGGCCTTAGCAAATGAGCACTCTGGAAAGTCACTGAGCAGAAAATTGAATTTAAGTTTCTCCAAATGATACATATTCCCTATTCTCCCATGGCTTTGTGGAGTGATCCACTCCCTCTATAAGGAAGTCATGAAACCAAGGAAACACTTCAAACTGGAGAAAACACAATGTACTATTTTGTGAATCCAGACTTTTGGAATCAACTCAAGTTCCCAACATATAGAGTTTCCCCCTCCCCTTCCCTCAATAGTACACAGTAACCTTCAGTCTTCTTGCAGCAGTTACCTTTTAAAACTTACATGTGGTTTTCCTGTGTTCACTGTTTAGAGAAAATGAAAATAAAAGTATATTCTGGCCAAAGAATCAGAATCAGGTCTCCAGTAATTCTGCTCTCTCAGGGCTGCTTCATCCAGCTTCTATCTAATCAAGTCTACAAGAGCCGCACTACACAAAATGGTAAGTGGAAACACCCCACGTAGACACACAGGGAAGCAGCAAACTTTTTAGTGTGTTGGATACACTCTGAACATCTCCTTTACACATTTTCTTTCTGAAATTCTCCCTTCAAAGGTGCTTCTAAAGTTTTATTATGAAAGAAAATTAAGATTGCAATTGCAAAGGCTCTTGGAGATCATCTTGGCTGATCCACAAATTTGATAGTTGGGTAAAATGGAACCAGTATGAAGTTGCTGCCTTGTGTGACAACTTAGTTTAGAAGGTTGGTGATATAGACAGATCAGTGGCGCTGGATTAAAAAAAAAAGAGGAAGAAGAGGTAAGGAATTGTTTGCTTTTTAAATTGGAGCAGTGCTTTCCAAAGTTGATGTGTTCTCCATAATGCAGTTTGTTTTGTTTTTCTCAATCTTGGGTTTTAAAAAGTGGTCTCTGATCAGATCAAATGGGGATAAATGTATAGATCATTTCACCTCCCCACTTCTTTGAAGCCTTAGAATACAAATTTCAGTACTGTATTAAAGAATATAGGAAGATCTACAATGAAGAATCTGAGCAAACTTTCTTGGCCAATGTATTTAACAACTTAATTTTTTTTTTTTGAGACAGGGTCTCGCTTTGTAGTTCAGGCTGGCCCTGAGCTCACTATGTAGCCCAGGTAAGCCTCAAACTCAGCAATCCTCCTGTCTCTGCCTCCCGAGTGCTGGGATGACAGGCATGAGCCACGACACCTGGCACTGAGGTATGTGGTATTGATTGCTGGTGGGCGTGAGTCACCATGCCCAACATTGTATGTGGTTACCAGGATTGAACTCAGGACCTTGCGCTTTGGGAGGCAGGTGCCGGAACCACTGAGCTAAATCTCCGGCCCAAACAACTTAATTTTTTAAAAACAGAATTCCTACCAACATGAGTATCCTTATGTCAGCCTCTTAGAAAATATTACCTAACACCATAGTTTGCTCTTTCCTTCAGGAGAAAAAGCAATTCAAGATTAATATTTTATTAAGTTACTTAGGATTCATTCAATGCCAATTTCTACTTGACAGGAAAAGCGGCTGAAGAAAGTGGTAAAGGAATGTGGCTGTGGAGTGGGGAGTGAAGCTTCCCATATGAAGCTGGACAACAATCTGGCCGGATGCTTGGCCAAATTTTAGAAGTGAGAACGTGTGAAGTCTCAGGAATTAAAAGAGAAGGACATATCGCATGAACCATTTCATTCCTTTCCTGTGGAAAGTCACCTGGTGTGATCTTTGGACGTCTATTTTCCCCAAGAATTCTACAATGAAGGACATGCCTACTTACTATAACAAATCTATTTCCCCACATTTTCAGGGCACTCCCAAATTATCAGGGTGATAGACAGTAGATGTCTAATTTTGAGGTGAAATATAAAATGCCTCCAAGACAGAAATCTGATTGCAGTTATTCTTCTTTCATCAGAATTGGAACTGGGATAGGGTTGGCCCCAGGATTTTACTTTACTTATTCATACTCTTCACACAGTGTCACTGTGTGTGTTTAGTTAGAACACAGAGAAGCCTCCTTTTTTTCTTTTTCTTTTCTTTTTTTCTCTCTCTCTCTTTTTTTTTGTACTGGGGATCAAATTTAGGATCTGATGTATGCCAGGCAGGCGCGGTGCCACTAAACTATATATTTGGCCCAGTGCATATTTAAATGTTCAGTCTTTTCAATTGTTAAGTGAAGAAATTTAAATAAACTCAGCTCAGACCCATTTTATTAGCATAATTCAGTCTGATCAATTAAATCTGACCAAAACCACTAAACAGCGCAGTAAACCAAATCAGTAACATGTATGTGATGTGCTGAGCTTACAACCTTGAGACACTGGGAAGTACTCTGGGAACTCAAAGTTTATAATAACTTCTTAAAGTCTCATCCACAGCTTCAAAACGTCAAAGGGATCCAAATAGGCCTTGTACTGCCAGTCATTTCTTTTTACATTCCAAGTTTCTATTCCACTATTATATGGAGGTCAGGCCCTTTAGAGGACTCAGGGAAGAAACTTCTACTGCTTTTCACTCTTTTCCACTATGTGGCAAATGTAAATGGAGGGAAGGCCTGGGCTTTTCTCAGGCTAGCATAATAAAATAGCACAGACTAAGTGGCTCAAATGAGAAAAGTTAGTTTCTCTGAATTCTAATAAGTGGAAAGGATAAGGTCAAGTTCATATAGGTTGAGTAATTTTAATATGAAAATATCAGCCAAAGTGTTCTAAAACCTTAAACTTGTTGAGCATCAAAATGGTACCACAGTAGAAAATCCACATTTGAGTTTATGTAACTTGTAGTCAAAACACAGACACATTGAAAATATTGAATAAAACTACCTTCAGACTGTGTAAAAAATGTGTATGAAATGCAACTCAGTTCTCTGCCTACACTTTAGTCTCATCTCTGATACATCTATGTACATGCAAATATTCAAAATCGGGGGAAAAGAATCTGAAATCCAAAGCACTTGTGGGTCCCAGCCATTTTAGATAAAATACATTCAGCTTGCAGGATTCAGCTTTTGGAGCAGGATCTCTTCTTGAACTGTCCATATCCACCTTCTCTTTTTGTCTTCATACAGCAGAGAGAACAAGCACCATGTGTCTCCACTTATCAGGGCACTAATGCTAGGGCTCCAGGGGGCACCTGTAAAATCTCTCAATCTCAATTACTTCTTTACTTCTAACAAAATCACATTGCAGATTTAGGGGGCATACAATTTAGGTCCTTGCATGTCTCAACCTGCAAAGCACCCAAGTCCTGGAAATTTCCTCGCTGTCTCTCATCGCTTTTTTCACTTAGAGCAAAGAAGAAAATGAAGTGATACTTAATAATATTTTCAACAATGGTATGACTAAGTGCATAGTTATTGTTACTTGGAAGTATAGTAAAGCATAGCTCATGTTTTGAAAACTTAGCCTTTTCATCTCTCGTGCTTTGAGCGTAAGTATTCATTTCAGATCCTTGATAAAAGGTTCCAAAAATGGCTAAGGTTGAATTGACACTGCTTTGTTGTTTTTCCTCGTTTCTCCCTGGAGAAACTGGAACTACAGTGTCTACTGAAGAGCTCTCGCCAGTAGAGTGAACAAATGTGGCACACAGAGTATATAATGTGAACTCTATGGGTGTCATGCTCATCCACTACCTTTTGACTACAATGCTTGGCTCCCCCAGTGGCTCTGTGGATTACAATGATACCTTTTATGGCCTGAGCTCACTCACCCATGAAGGGAAAGGTCTGTCGAGTGTTGCTGAAAGTACCAGCCATCGATGGTGTGACTGGTCAAGCTAAAACCCAACATATCTACACTTGCCCAGAGCCTTGCCTAGGGACTTCCAGTGAATTTCCATTTCAGAGTTCCCATCTATACCTTGTAACAGAAAAGCAGAAATAAAAACAAAACAAGTGAATGAACTATGGGACAGGTGCTGGCTGACCAGCATGTGCTTACTGGCCTCATCTAGTGGGGAAAGAATGGAGAGAGAATCCACTGTCCTACCACCATCGCGGAGTTTAGACTTTTTCATTTATGGTGGTATATTGAGATGTTTATTAACTATAAGTTTCCTGAGATCCAACCATACAATCCAGGAGATTCTTTGTTTTACTTACTTTTATCAGTTTCTTCTCTTTGAAAAGAAAGGTATGTTTGTTACCAGGTAGGACATGACACTACCATCTGTGAGCCCCTGTTTTCACTATGAACGGATCATGAACTGGGCTCCTACATGTCTCTGGGGCTGGTGGAGTGAGGGAGGAAAGCTTCCATAGTATTCTTAGTCTTCACTGGCTATAAAGAAGGCAGATCAAGAATTGCAGTTACTCTCTGTGGTCCCTTTGTGGGCCCAAAGCAACTATTAGGGAGCTTTGGTGTTCCTTGATTATGTGTTAAACAAACCAGCATTTGAACCCCAGAAGGCCCAGGCTGGGGCTGGTCTGGTCTGCAGGGGCCTCCTTTGTTTGGGGGTTGGACTCATTCCTTGGTTCCCTTTCACTCCTCTTCCCCCACCCCCAGCTCCTTCCCCTCTCCCAATTCATTCTTTAAGAACGTATCCTGCTGCTTCTTTAACTCAGCATGTGTCTGGGCAGATGTCCAAGAACGCTCTCTTCAACAACACAACAACAGGAACAGGAAAAAAAAAATCCTCCACTTCAATTCAGTCCTCCCTGCTCTTTCGAGCTCTCCCTTCTTTCTCCTGGCTTTTAACAGCTCATGATTGATAATGTCCTCCTCTCTCTCACCCTGGGACTCCACATGCCTTTCTACTGAACAACACCTCCTCTGTAAGGCAACCTGGGAGCTCAGCCACTGGGCCCTGGGACCCCCTTGGGGTCTTTTGAGAGTAGAAAAAAAGAAAGGCGGAAAAAGGGGCCCTTGGTGGGGGCAGGGCAACAGGTACAAAGCAACCAGAGAGGCGAATGCAATGAGGCTTTGTGCACAGGAGGCTGGGCACTGACCATACCCAGGAGAGGAAGAGGAGTCTAGAAAGGGGCGAGGGGCCTTTCCATAGCTTCCCATCACCCTGTCTTTGCCCCAGTGAGCAAGGCAAGCAATGAGACTTCAGAGGACCAGGTGTATTTTGAACCACTGATACTGTTTTTCAGCAGAGCTGTGCTTTTGAGTCCACTGGCTTCTCTTGATTTTCCTAAGAGAAGATGCCACAAATCCTCAGTCATATTTAGTTTAAAATATTCAACTAATAAATATTGAGCACCTCCTAAGTGTTGAAGTGTTTGCTCACACATGATTCCACTTAATCCTTAAAATACCAATGTAGTTACTCTATTAGTGGATGAGGAAACCAAGCACAAAACGATTAATTTCCTGACCCTGGATCACATAACTAGTGAGCAACAGTGCTGAGAGCTGAACTCAGGTCTTGTACACCAAGGACCACAGCTGTTCTGCTGTCCTGTGCTGTCTCCATAAGCTTTGACAAATGAAAAACTGAATGAAGAGCTCCTAGCAGACACAAGCATATTAGTATTACTAATATTATTTCTATTATGATTTGTGCCATCAACTAATGCATATCAAGATAACTACCTCACCCAGGAATTTATTTTTCTTCTTTCTCTCATGAGTGTCCTGGGATAGATGGGTCAGATAAGAACTTTCCCAAGGTGGACAATACATACTATGTCGTACTTGAGATGCAATTGGATTTTCAATTTAACTCTGTACTCTCTATAGTTCCAAAGGGTCAGTTTGAAAGCGATCATCTGCTGGATTAGTGTTCCTGCCATTTCTAAAACTGTCCTTGCAAATATCATCTGAGACAGATCATTTAAAAACTGTGTTGGGGGAAGTTCTGTACCTTTTATTAGGTGGAACAAAATTCTATTATGTTTTAGGTAAATATCTATGCTTTCTGTTTAATGAGCAAAAATGTCATATAAAATGATTTCCTTTTCATCCTTTAAATCCCAAGTTCGTTTTGATGCAAATGGTCAGGGCTGTGAAAAGGCCAGGTAGATTTTAGTGCTTTCAGGTGATATCTGCTTTCCTTTTTCAAGCACCGAATTTTGTATTACGTTTTAACACCTCTGAAATTCTTTGACTACAGGCAAAACATAACTCCTGGACGAATAATTAGTATATATGTCTACCTACTCCAGGCATTATCTTAATGCCTCCTCCACCTGGCCAAGCTCCTGGGTGGAAGAGAAAAGAGTAATTCTGTCTGAACAGGGCAGTGACGGAGAACCTTCCAGAGCGTTCAGTGATGCAAACAGCCCTCTGTACCAGGCGTGCCACAGATGAGCCACCGCTGGATTAGAGAAACGTGTGCTGGGTTTCCTTCTCTCCTCTCCCCCTCCTCTTGAGGGAAGAGCTAGAAAGAAGCATTCCCAAGGATTTGCAGAAGAGGAGCAGCCACCATGGACTCTGCTTTGTAGCTTTTATCATCTCACGCTGAGATTTCCTTCCCTTACAAACTTCCCATAGAGATCCCCCCCTGCTTCCTCCGCTTCCCAGGTTACTCTTCCCTTTGCACTCCTCTCTTCTTTCTTCCTGCTCCTCTTCCCACCCTCTCCTTTATCCCCAGTTGCTTCAAGAGAGCAGAAAGAAAAAAGAAGAGGAAACAGTCAAAAAGTTAGCAGTTGTCCTTTACAAACGATTTTGCTGTGTTAATTATTTAGCAAATCCATCAGAATAAAAGGGGCACGCTCACCGGAATACAAGATTGCACTTCAGGATTATGTGAGATCAGTCAAGAGGTCTGTCATTAGTCAGTGCTTCCTATGGAGCACGGATGGAGATGCTCACCGTGGGGAGGGGGGGAGGGTGGAAGGCACAGACACATGCCACAGTGGACAGCCAAAGAGTGAATCACTCAGTAGTTGCAGCTCTGTGCCGTAACAGCCGAAAGTCAGGGCAGAGCTGGACAGGTGCAGTGTGCCATGTGGCAGGACAGGGAGGAGAGGCTGGAGATAGGTCTGGAAAGTCTGGCAAACTGCACAGCGGCCAGGAAGCAGAGTAGGGCCACCCTTAAGATAGGTGCCCCGCTGAGCAGCCCACCCACCCTACATGCGAAGTTGCCTCTCAGGTCCTGCAACTGGTCTTGAGATTTAGAGAAATGCATAAAGTAATGCCCCAAATTTGGGAGAGTTAACTTCTCTGGACTTGGGATCACTGGGGATTCATCAGCAATTGCTTCCTCTTAAATTGAATCCTGTACCAACGTGATTTTAACCTTGTTGCTCACATTTTCAAGAATTTATCCCAATGAAGCAGGACTAGGGGGTTGGAAACAGGAGTAGATGCCTATCCCATCATTTGTAACCCACAAGGGTTGTTCTCAAACACCTTTTTGGCTCTTATATTTATGTTACCCTCCCTTTCATTGGCTTGGCATTTCGGCAATTTAGCTAATGAAGATTATTGCTATTCCCTTTGCACAAAACCTCTGTTCTAAAAAAGCACTGGGTTTGTTCAAGAACCAACTCCGTGCTCCCTTGACCTGAGCTGTAGCACTGCATGTTTTAGAGCCTTCTTAGGGTGCAGACCTAAGCCCCCAACTCATGGGCTTGATGAAGGTGAGTCCTTAACACAGCAAATATTTTCAGCACCAAACAATAGAGCTAGGCATAAAAAATAAATGCCATCTATGTTCTCCTGAATAAAAGGTAGGCTCCTCATCTATTTACTTTCTTAAAATATAACTGTTTATTACCAGAACAGGGATAAAGAAGATATAATTGGGTTTTGTTTTGTTGGATGTTTTCCTTCAGATGGATGGAAGCATGTATCTTTTTTCATTAATAACACCTGTGTGAAAACAAACTCAGGGATATCTATTTGTTTTTAGCTTGTTAAATGCTAACAGCTTTCAGGCAACTAGTGTGTACACTAAGATTTAGACTCCTCTTGCTATTTTGTGTAGGCAGTAAGCTATTGTAATGAATAACACATAAGGAGTGAGGTAAAGGTAAATTTTCCTTATTTCTATACCTGAACTGGAAACAGCTGCAGTGGACTCCTTTTGACTTTGTGCATGTGCTCACAGGTAGGCAGCAGGTATTTGGGGTTATCTCAGCTTGAGGCCTAGGCTTCCAACAGTGGACTGGCCACTGCCATATACTCTCTGTAAAGAATCCTGCTTTTCCAAGCACCTGTGATAGAAGCAGCTTTGAGTTCAGTTTACTGTCATAATTTAAGACATCTATGCTATTTTTAGTAGGGTCAGATGGAGAATGAGGCTCATTGGGAGAGATTAGTAGAATGGGTTTCAAATCATCCTCTAGCTTCCCAGCCTTGTCACCAGCACATCTTGCCCAGGCCAGGTAGTGAATTTTAAAGGAAATTTTAGAGTGCATACTTAAGAATGTGAGCATTCTTTATTTCATGACATTTTGCTTGGAACTTCTTTACTAGTTGTTGGTTAAATGGCACATGTCAATAATTTTGGAAGGAAAAGTTTTTTCTTGTAGTATTGGGGATTCAAAGTAGGACCTTCACACTGAGTTAATTTCCCAGTTCTTTTAAATACTAATTTTTATTTTGAGACAGGGTCTTGCTATGTTGCTCAGATAAGATTTCAACTTGCCATCCTCTTGCTTCAGCCAAAAGATGGTGAGATTGGCAATCTGCCACCACACCTGGCAAAGAAGGCAAATTTAAACTGATGAATATTTGTATGCAAAACATTGCTTAGGTGCTATGGTGGACAGGGAAGGGAATAAGATATATTTGCTCTCAGAGAGTTATAACTTCTGAAGTACTACGTAGCCTGCCCAGTGAAGGAATAAGGGCTGGACAGACTGAACTCAAGGAACTCTAGTCCCACAGTAAGGATACTTAGCCAGAGTAAAGGGCCCCAAACACAGAAAGCAATCTTTCTGCATAAATCCATCATGGAATTCACGGCTCCATTCTGCAGAGCACAAGACAGTACTGGGAAATGCAATCGCTCAATCCACAAGTAAGGATTGAACATCTCTGAGGAAATCAAAGAAATAAAGGGAGTGCCGAGTAGAGATTTCATCGGGAGAGAGGGCCACCCTTTAGAAAGTGGCTCTGGAGAACCACAGCACACATGTCCCCACATGCAGTAAGGGACTGAGGTATTTGCTGACCAGCTCTGATTCATATTTTTCTGAATGTTGAACTAATACCCATTTCTTTTTCATTTCTAATTTTGGTTCTTTTCCATGTATTCATGACCAATATTCAGGGCTCGGTTCCTTCTGAGGCATTCAAGCACTTATTTAACACCCAGCCATGTTCCTGAAATAGGGAAATAGGCTGGGGTAGGAGGAGACCCAAAGCCTTTGAAAATCTACAAGGAGAAGAAGTGCGTAACAGGAAATGAGATGCGGAATAAATTAGAAGGCTGTCTGCATTAGGAGGCTGTCTGAAGAAGTGTGGGCCCAGCCACAGGTGAGCAGACACTCTTCTGTTCACACTTGACTTGGGAAAGTCTGGAAAACCCAATTCTGAAGTGCACTGTAGGCAAATACAGCACCCTAGAGGTAGGCATTAGGACACGGAGAGTTCTTGAGTATTTGAGGGAATTCAGAGACCAAGATTACCACAAGGCCAGGTATGAAGGAAAGACAGAGGAGCCATCATTGGCAAGATTCTGGATTCTACCTTTCAGACTTTGGATTCTACTGGGTGGGCTTCTGGGAGCCAATGGAAGCTCTTAAACAATGCCCTGAGGGAAGTAGGCAGAAAAGGAGTTAATATTCTCATTTAATGTATTAAAACAATTGTGACACAAAAAGATGTGCCTGTGGCCATCAGCAAGAGAGTTCTGGAACTCAGGTCTCCCTCCCCTCACCCCAGACTTCTTTGCATGCTCTTTCCACAGAGTCAATGCATATTTGTGGGAAGCAATACACTTCTTTGGATATCCTATAGAAGCAGAATCCTTACTGCCAATGAGGGCTATTATCCTCTTACTTCAGTGAAAGGAAATGTTATACTGATGTCTCCCGAGTTACCCAGAATATATTTCCATCAAGTCACTTAGCACAAAGTCACTGTGATTATTTACCTATCTGCCTTTCCTCATGAAATTTCCTCCTTGAAAGCAGACCGGCCCTTCAGTCAGTTCTTGGGATGCAGGTTAGCTGACCAATTATCATGTGCCACATGATACGCTAGACACAAGGCCGTCTGTTCTGAGATGTGACCTCCACCCACTGGAGGGCTGGAGTCATTCCACCTCCACACTTCTAGGACACGGGCTGAGGGTGGAAATTTCAAAACGATGTGCATGAGCCAGTGAGCAGAGCAGGTGGTGCTGCAGCTTCCCCTAGAATGGAGACTGGAGCTACGGCCTGTGCCTGCACTGCTTATAAAGAAAAAGGAGGCCAAGTCTCCAGCCGGCCCTGTCTCCACTGCCCCTCCAACATCACTCAAAAGCACCAGACTTGGGGCAGAGGCATGTACCAGGTAGATTTCACAGGTCTCGGCCAGACAATGGGCCAGCAGGTGCCAGCTCTCTCAGCATGCGGTAGCCAGGAGGAAGAAAGCCAAAGCTGCAAGAGCTACGAAACTGGGTGTGAGACCTATACACTGCACTCTAGCGTCCTCCCCTGGAGCCTTTCCAATTCTCAACTACCTGTGTGACGGAAGAAGAAATCAATGCACTGAGACACACAAGCCATGGGGCTGTGGGTTCAGCACAGGGCTCCTGAACCCAGGCTCCAGCCACTGCATGGCTTCTCGCCAGCCACGTGGCGCCCAGACTGGGCTGCCCGGGAGAGGAATGTCCCCCTGCTGAGCAGGCCAGAAAGAGCAGCCAGCCTGGCCTGCCACTTCTCCAGGAACCAGCAGCCTCCCAAGCCTGGGGCCAGCTCCCAGCTGCCTGCTCTTCCCACCAGCAGCAGCCAGTGACATGCACAGCGAGGGTGCTGTTTTCTGTACAACAGTGATCCTCACACAACCCCACCCCGTCTATGTGTCCTTACCTTTCCGCGCTGCTGCTCCTTGAGGATTATTATGATCATGCACGTCCTTGGGGGCAGACGTGCACACTACATGCAGTCTTATTCATTCTGAAAGAATCTTTCTCAATGGAAATTTTTCATGATACTAAGAAGCTGTTGTTGCCTGTAGTCTAACTAGAGGAGACTAATATCAGCTAAAGCAGATCCAGATAGTCACCGTACGTGTGACCTCAGTGTGGGCACAAAATCACGCCTCCTTACGATGCTGGGAAGAAACACTAGGTACAAACCACCCCTGCCCCCTGCAGCTTTCCATGGGACTTCGGGGAGGCTGCGGCCTCCAAGTCCTGGTGTCTGCAGAACTGAGGCACTCTCCTGTCATCACTCAGGAAACTGCAAAAACTAAGCAAGAGAAGAAAAGCACCTCCACCCACTTCCAAAACTGTGTTGTAACACTCTGCAAGGCCGGAAACACACAATAAGACTTCCTATAAAAAGAAAAGAGCCAATGATGTGGAGGAAGGATGAGAAGTGAAAATTATACCAATGCTCTCGGATGACGGAATGGCAGGCAAACCTTTGCAACGTGAGGTCTTGCGTGTATCTGGTGTCGTCCCTCAGTATCTGCTGCGTGCTGGTTCCAGGACACTTCTATACATCCTTGGAACTGAGGGCGCTCGACTCCCCTATATCAGATTGTGTAGTATTTGCATATAACCTACAACCTTCCTTCCACTTGCTTAAGACATCTTTGGATGACATATAACACATGATACAATGTAAGTGCAATATAAATAGCTGTTACACTGTGTTATCTAGGGAATAATGACAAGCAAAAAAAAAAAAAAAAAGCCTGTACATGCTCAGAATGTGTTTTGGAATATTTTCAGTCTGAGATTGATTGAATCCGCAAATGAGGACCCCAAGGACATGGAGGGCCAATTCTACACCCACAGGGAAATATTATCTAATAATTAAAATCACTGAGAAAACAAAGGGGGATAACTGTGATAGTGTTAAAGCAATACTGCAGAAGTAACTGTGCTGAAGAGAAGACCAGAGCTTACCTCCACCACAAAAGATGCTGGAAGGGCACAGTCCACCAGTGGACATGACCCTGGTGGCCTGGTGAGAGCCCAAGGATGTGGCTAGATTTCTCTCCTTTCATGAAAAGGAATCTCAAATTATTTCTGCAAATTTTTTGTCATGATAAATATCACAAGCATCATTATTCCATGCCCCTGAGCTCTCTGCAGGCCACGTTTTATTTTGCACAAGTTAGCCAGTTTTGATTTCAGTTTTCTGAAAAGCAGTTAGGATCACTGGCAGGTGAGTTCAGGACTTAAGACATTAAGTGAAACCCACAGCGGACGCTGACAGCCTTGACAGCCTCTGACCATTATCCCGGTGGCCACGGTCAATAGGTTTAAATTCAAGGAGTCCACATGTCAGAGGAAATACACACCAGGTAGGAGTGGCCAAAAGTCTTGGCCAAAGTCCCTGCCCGCTGGCCTCACTGCCTTTTCTGCAGAACAAGGTGGGTGAGTTCAAGGAGCTCTTAAGTCCTTCTTTCTTTAAGGTTCAGTGATTTTTATGAGGCTATGAATCTCCATCAGCATAAGTCCCTTTTTGTATGTGAAAAACTTTGTAATGAAACGTTCCTACAATAAATACCTTTTTTGCCTCAGTATCACTGACTAACAGAAGACTGGAAAATAAGAAACTAGAAAAGGTTCTGATCCTGCCTTGCCACATTCTGCATGTTTTTTTTGTTTGTTTTTTTTTTTTAGACAGGGTCTCGCTTTGTAGTTCAGGCTGGCCCTCAGCTCACTATGTAGCCCAGGCAAACCTGGAACTCAGCAATCCTCTTGCCTCTGCCTACTGAGTGCTGGGATTACAGGTGTGAGCCACCACGCCCGGCACTGTGGTATGTGGTATTGATTGCTGGTGGGCATGAGTCACCATGCCCAGCACTGTATGTGGTTACCGGGATTGAACTCAGGGCCTTGCACTTGCGAGGCAGGCGCTGGAACCACTGAGCTAAATCTCTGACCCACTGTATATTTTCTAAATGAAATTATTTAATCTTGGTTTGCCAGAAGATTAAATGTATTAATGTATGATATTCTATATTGATTTTAAGAGACCAAAGTCAATTGGTTAAAGGGCCAGAGATGTAGCTCAGTGGCACTGTGCTTCCCTAGCAAGTGCAAGGTCCTGAGTTCGATCCCAGGTATGGAAAAAGATACAAAATCATGGGGCAAACATGTAACAGAATAGATAAGTTATATGCAATAATTTAGTTATTCTTAGAAGATCTGAAGATTCTCAGAAAGGTTACATACTTTGACCAGATTTGAGGAGACAGTTGTGATTTATCACATAATCTGATTACCTATTATTTCCATAAGGACATGCATCTTAATCTCTCCTTAAAAAGTGTGGCCAAAGTGCACCTCGAGATTGGAGAGAGACTGGCATCCACCCCATACTACGATGACTTTGTGTTCAAGGGCACCTCACTTGCCCCTAGCAAGACCAAAACTCAAAGGCATCACTATTTGCCTCATTCTTGCCTGAATGGTCCAGCCGATGAAGATGGAAGTCAAGTATTTTATTTCTCAGATCCTAATACTGAACTGCTTTACTCTCCAGAAGTCACTTGCCTGGTCTGGGCTTCATGGCCTGATGCTCATTTAGAAGGCAACAAAGGCTGTAGCTTTTTATCTGTGAGTGACCTGTGTCCTTATGAAGCTCCTCGTGAGGAAGTTCCCTCAGCCCCACACGAGGTCTTGGCCCCTTGGCTTCTAGGCTTATCCTTCTAGAGCAGCTGGGCCAGTGCTGCTACGCAGATCTCACTCCTGTTGATCGAGGGAAGCACTAGAGGAGATGAAGCCCTCTTTGTTGTCTGAATTCAACCCAGGGGCAACGTTACCACCAGAACTCCGACCCACCAGGCTTGGAAACACTGTCAGGTTCCCTGTGACAGTGGCTGGATACGTGTTTAATTCATTCTTGTCCACTCAGGGAAGACACGCCCTGCTCTGGGTCAGGAGGAAGCAAGAGTTCCCATGGGGGAAGATAGAAGCGTAGGAAGTGACAAATGTGAGACATTTAAAACAATACCTAAGGAGTTTTTAAAAACAGGACCCAAGACCATGAAAATGTAGGGGAGCAGGAGACATGCGGTGATGAGGTGAGGAGTTCCACTCTCTGGGCACAGGGCACTGGCTGTTATAAAAGCTCCACTGACTTCATTGGGCAGCTGAAGACTCACTCATGGAAGGGCCACACTCTGTCCTTACCCATGCCCTCCCCGGCGGGCTGAGCATGCCCTCCAGTCCCGCTTGCTGACTACACAGAAGCAGGAATTCCAGTAGAGACAGCAGGAGGCGTGGCTAGGCTACAGCACTCACCCCTTGCCTTTCTCAGAGCCTGGCCAGCCCTTCCCTGGAGGGCTCCCTCCCTACCCCGTTGTCCCTCCCCCACAGCCAGCTGCCGGCCCCTCTCTGTCTTTCCCCAAGATGCTTCCCAACTGCCCCTCCAGCCTGGAGCCCCATCCTCCTGAGTGTTTGCATTGTGGGCTTTGCTCGCACCTGCTCCACGGCCCCCCCTCCTCCTGCCCCAGGGCTCAGCCCTCACTCCCTCCCATCCATTAGCAAATTCCCAGGCAGATGCAGATGCCACAGAATGAAAAAGGCCAGTGGAAGCTGTGTTCCCCAGGCACACCTGCCCTCCTTGGATTTTTATTGGACTTTGCCCTCTCCCACCTCCTCTTCTTGTCCCCATGCCTCTTTCCCTCCTGGTTCCCAGGGTCTCTCTACTGTTTCTCCTACTGATCGCGACAATCAAGTCACTTCTATTCCAAGAAACACATAGCCTGGTGTCGCGGAGATCTCCCTCATCTGACATCAGGAAGCCCTACTGGAAACTCAGAGAAAGGCTGGTGTGTTCTGGCCCCCATCACCCCAGAGGAACTGTGGTTCCCTGAGCATCTCTCTAGGTGTCCTTAGGCTGTCCTTCGACCTGAGTCTCAGTACCCTCATTGCCTTGGTAACAGAGATAATATTTTGGTGCTGCAAACACAATCTTCAAGATTGCAACTGTGTTGATGGACTGGCCCACAGAGGGAGTGAGCCTGGCCGAACCCTCATCCTAAACACAGAGGGCCCTCCTTCACCAACAACATCCGTGCAACCCCAGGGCCGAAGGAGCAAGAGCAAAACGCACAGGGTACAAAGCACAATGCAACGCTGGCACAGCCGGATAAAACACGGTGCGGTAGTATCGATAAAACAATACCCTGAAGCCTCGGCTTTCTGGAAAGCATCTATTCCCACCCCCAGAAAATGACCAAAGTAGCAGCAATAGAGACTGAAAGAATATTCTGACGCACAATCCAAATGTCTATGGCTCCTTCCCCTTCCCTCTCACTGGGAAGTAGACAGAGGGCCCGTTACAGCCCCTTCGCCTTGGAATCCATGGCACAATTCAAAGCCCCAGCTGGAAGGTCCATCAAAAGTCCTACAGTCCTGGAGGAGTTTTCAGCATGCATTTCATGTGGTCTAATTTAATTTCCTCTGTAAAGGAGAGAAACTCATCCATACGGGGAGAACATTACCCAGTATTATCCCACATGTCCCCTTCGATACGGGCATAGAGTAAGAGCTCAGTAAGCTGAAGTTGTTTCGTTTCTGAACCCAGGTGAGTTCAGGATCTGAGTTTCCACCTCTCCATGTAGATCCTGGCACAATATGACTCAAGGCCGATGGCTTCACATCTGTCTGTGTAAGCATAAGGGTCTCTCGTATGAGACAGTCCTCCCTACACAAAGTATGTTTACAATATAAGAGGCAAGGCACATAGCCAAGCTTATGCCACTTCAATTGACACGAAGTACAGTGGCACAGGATTCGGGGCCCCCAAATCCACATTAAACATCTTCACAACCACCTCTACACACCTGTCCCCTGAATCAGATTATTAAATGGTAGCCACTGTTCAGAAACCTGCTCAGGTTCTGATCTTCTGGAACATCAGGAACAGCGGTCCAAGTTGCAAACTGTCAATCAGAGGGTGCAGGTCTCAGCACAGCGGACCTGCCAGTGTCCCTCCCTGCAGCTTTTAGGACCTCTGCTCAGGGCTGACATTAAAGAATTGTGTGAGTCTTCTAATCTAAATTCAGATTAGGTAACCAAGAAATTAATTTCTACTTACTACTGGACCTCCTACTTCTAATACTATCTAAAATGTGTCAGCATTTAGCATAAGAGACCACATTTGATCTTTGCCAGCTCTGCATGTTCAGGGAGCCACATATGACTTACTCAATGGACTGCAATAAACTAAAATTTTAAGAAATCGGTGATAGTCAGCTGGTCCTTGGGACTGGTCTTCTGCTTGATTTGCTGTCTGGTTTCTTTGGGTCAAAACATTTCCCCAAGTCATACAACAACCTCCACATCCAGCACAGTTCTCTTGCCTCTGACCCACTATTGTACGAGGCTTGATCTATTTTTATAGAATTTTCCTTGAATCAAATAAGCTAGAAGCAGCTCCCCAATGATTTTTCTCTGTGACCACAACTGTTATCCACACCAATTTCACCCCACGGTCCCCATTTTCACCAGTGCAGATGCCCTTTCTCTACTTTTCCAGCACTTTCCAAACTACAGATCACACTCTCAGGTTGCTATTTTCCCGGCCATGCACTGAATAGGGTATTGGAAGAACACAGTCCCTAACTTTACTCATCATTATTTACAGCTCATGGGAACTACTGGGTGCGTTAGGACATGATCAAGGGTGTTTTGGGATCCCAAAGACAGGAGCAAGAGAACTATGAGCATAACCCGGCAGGCAAGACCTCCAGCACTATCCTAATACACTAGCAGATTTGTGAGTTTCCAGATTATATGTGAACAGGAAACCCAAAGGGCTTTCACAGCAGAAAGAGATGTGGTACATTATGTGTGAGTTGGGAGAGGACGCTGAATTTATAACTCAAGTCCTGCATCTGTAGCACTTGGCACAATGTCTGGCACATTCTGCACAATTCATATTTGTCACATAACTTAGTTACTGAATCCATACAAGCTGCACTGATCTCACTCCTCAGAGGGCGAAGTTCAGAAACCTTCCTTTTCTAATGACAGTAAAATCAGAAATGTAGAGACTGGATGGGGTTGGGACCTGAGCCCAATTTCTCATTTACAGGTGGAATCCTGGAGTCCAAGATGTCACAGAAGGCACTGTGCTCTCAGTCTAGCACACGTCCAGTGCACACTGCCCTCCTTAGCAGAAAATCCTAGCTTCACGAGCCCATGAGGCCTGTGCTGAGCATGAGGCCCTTGGCTCCTTTTTCTTAAACTCTGTCCATCTCTTGTCCCTATAGGAGGAGGAAGAGTTTATTTTAGAAAAGAATAAAAGCACTTCCCTTCCCAGGGAGCAGGTGAAAGTGTTACACACTGTGATGTCTGAGTGAGGAATTGGCTCAAGGCATCTTCAAAAGGTGATATTTCCTTTCAAAGGCAACTTGATCAGACACAACCATGAAATGGACAGTTCAACTATTGGTTGACTAGAACAATACTGGAACAATACTCTGAGAAACAGTTATGGTCAAGTTGGAAAGAAAAAAAAAAACCTATTTCATTAAAGTGAGGCATGGTAGGATTCACCTGTAGTCAGATCTCTCTGAGAAGCTGAGGATTTCAAATTTTATCCTAACTTGAGCAACTTGGTAACCTAGCAAGACATTGTCTCAAAATTTTCTTTTAAAAAGAAGGATAAGGTGTGACTACACCTCAGTGCAAAGATCCTAAATTCAATCCCCAGTGGAATGAAGGAAGGAAAGAAAGAAGGAAGGAAGAAAGAAGCAAACTGATGTTTCTCCAATTAAAAAAAAAAAGAACCCAAAACAGTAGGTGAATGCCCTCATTTTTCTAGCCTGTGTCTTCTCTGTCCTATGAATAACTGATGTTCAAAGCCCCAGGAAACCTGGAGACCCACCCAATGTTAGTGTTGCAAAAGGCACAATCTTAGCCCTCCTCTGGGGGTGGAGTTTCTAAGGCACAGAAAAGAATCTTGAAACAAGCAGAAGCCTAGTTTGCTGCAGCGGGGTACTCTGTGCATCCGAAGGCCCCCATCTCATAGCTGCTGAGGAAATGCTGTCAGCTGAGCCATCTCTCCCCTTCTTTCTTGTTAGATTCACCCATGCTCCCAGCCACAAACTTGATCTCCAAGGTGTCAGTGTGAGAAAATTCAACATGAAATTGGACACAGACATCAGTGTTAAGACAGGTGACTGCTTTAGAGCCCACAGGAGGGAAGAAAAGATGCTTGAGTGGGGCAGCAATAGATCCTGGGTCCTTCTCGGGCCTGCACACACGGACAGCATAGGACACCATGCTGGTGTGCGGTGTATCTCCAACACAGTGATGGAGAAAATAAAACACTATCATCCACTCAATAAACAGTTCACCCCGCAATTGCTTGAGAGGCTATTTCCTCTTGTGCACTGAAGGCTTTTTTATGGCCCCCAAACTATTTTCCAGAGGAGTTTAAAGCACTAAAAATCAATCACAATTCTAGGCAACTCATAGATGTCCAAAAGAATCTTGTGCATCACTAAAAATGATTGAAAAAAGATAAATTTATTCCAGCATTTTCAGAGTTAGATGGCTTTTGCCTGGTACCAGGTAGAACTTCTACAGGTGCGTGTGTATACATGCATGCACGCCATGAGCAACAGTGGGAAACAGAGGGAGAGTGATGCTTGCGGAGACTTACAGGGACCACCTCCGGTGACCCACAGGACCCTGGCCTGCCTTTCTGGGCTAACTCTGAGAGCCCCAGCAGTAGTGGCTGCTGCTCAGGCCTCTTGGCCAGATGTTCTTGGCTTCCCTTTGAAAACCCCATTTCTATGGGGAAGAAAATCACCGTTATTGTGGCGACCTGGCTGGCAGGCTGGGCTGTTCAGAAACACTCTACAAAGCACAGAGACTCAAGTGTCCGGGCTAGCACTTGGATCATCCCCCCGCCCCCAAGAAGGCTGACCCCTCATGGGATCCTTCTGAGAAGGTTCAGCTTGAGGCCCTGGTGTGCACAGCCTCACACGCACGTTGGCACATGAGATTCTGGGTTGTCGTATTACTCCTTCTGGTGAGAGGAAAAAAGCTGCTGATGTTCCCAGTGAACTCACAGGCTTAGATGCAACTTTAAGTAAAATCACTTTCCTATCTCAGTATCTTACCTATGTTAGTATCTTCTGCAACCCTGACAATGTCCTATTCCAAAAACATGAGTTCTACTTGGTAAGACAGATTCCCCGGGGTGGTTGCAGGTGACACCCTTAGTCACAGTCACATGAGTGCACTGTGGTTAGAGAGCAAATAATGACCAGCCTTACAGGAAATGCATAACATTTTCAGGAAGCACAAACAACTCACCAAGCCTAATTATTTTCACTGGCATCTCTGTCCTTTTGCAAAGCATGTGTTGCAGGGACATAAGTGAAAAATCATGTAAATATGCAGAGGTATGGGCAGGCGCATGCATGTGTAACATGTGTAGGCTTAAGCACATGGGTGTGTGCGTGTGTGTGTATGTGTGCGTGTGCATGTGTGTGTTCATTCACTTACACCTCCCTGAGCGGATGCATGCTCAAAGTGTGATGAGTGGACAGGGTAGGGCTGTAGTCTGGAAAATGTACTACAAGGCTGGTTTTATCAATTCACAAGGAGATGAAGTCTGTTATATTTTTAAAACTTCCAAATCTAGGGTCTGGTCTCACACGTTATACCAAGTTACCTGCCAGAAACCTAGGCCAAATAAACAATAATGTCATTTTCCGGAATTCTGTTTTCCAAGCCTGACTCGGGAATGAACGTGAGCTCTTGGACACCTCCCCTCTCAGAGCTGGGCTTTACAATTTGGAAAACGAGAAAAGGAAGTCCTGGTTAGGTTATTAGCCCCCTTCGCGATCCTTTGAAATTTACCTGGTGTCCCCACAAAGGATACATACTTATATTTGAATACCATCACACATGGCCCTTGGAGGGATTTGTCACCTAAAGCCTCTCCCTGAGTTAGATGATGTCCAATGTCCCTTTAGGCTTTAAAAACTCCTTTTTGTGACATTTCTTAACAAGGAAATCAGTGTCTGTGGGCTTTCATTTCAACTTCTATTTTGCTCTTCCCAGCAACAGAATGATCTGCCTGAAAAATGACTCACATCAACCTCTGAAGCTGTAAAATTGTCTAACATGGCTTCCCCAACCCCAAATTGAACAAGGCATGCTAAAAAAGAAAAGAAACACTTTGACTGAGTGTTCCACTCCTGAAATCAAACATCCTTCCCTGAGTGCCGTCCACGTGCTATTTCTGAAGGCCCGTGTTTCAAAGGCGTAGTCCAGAGGCTGAATCTTTCAGAGGTGAGGCTGCATGGGAGTCTTAAAGTCACTGGAGGTGTATCTCCCAAAGGGACTATAGGACCCCGGGCTCTTTCTTCCTCTTTCCTTTGCTTTCCTTTCCTCTTTGCTCTCTGGCCATGAAGTAAACAATTAGAGCAGAGAAGCATCATTGTCTTCCAGACATCACGGGGACTCTTAAGCAACAGGTTTTGCCTGATTGTGAACTGAAACCTTCAAAACCCTGAGCCAAAATAAACCTTTCCCCTTTATATGTCAATAATCTCAGATATTTTGTTCCACTGACAGAAAGCCAACTAACACACTCAGCTGCAACAGGAATCACTTGCAAAGTCTTAGGTTGAATATCTCTGGCATATTTTCTTTTTTTATTATTTTTTATTATTTTTAGACAGGGTCTCCGCTTTGTAATTCAGGCTGGCCTGAGCTCACGATGTAGCCCAGGCAAGCCTCAAACTCAGCAATCCTCCTGGCTCTGCCTCCCGAGTGCCGGGATTACAGGTGTGAGCCACCATGCCCGGGATTGTGGTATGTGATACTGATTGCTGGTGTTGTTGTGTGTGGTTACTGGGGACTGAACCAAGGACCTTGCATTTGCTAGGCAGGCACCAGAACCACTGAGCTAAATCTCCAACCCCATATGTTCATTTCTAAGGGGTCCCTTACTTCAGACTGCATAAATCTGATCACGTGTGGACACCAGGAAAGCATGAAGCCAGTCCCTTCAAGTTCAGCCAATACTGCAAGGTTTTCATTCCCTGGTCTACTGAAAGAGTTTCTAATGCACTTTGAATTTTCTTTTTCTTAAAAATCACATAATTTTAGAACTTAAAAGCACTTTATACATTATCCAGCTCAATATCCCATGTCAGACAAATATTCAGGAAGGCAGGCCCTTGCCAGACAGAATCAGGACTCAGGCCCCACACAACTGACTGTCAAATCTTGTTTATTCCTGGCACTTTGCTGACTATTTCAGAGGGCTCGCACAAGCAAAATAAAGCAGACTAAATAAGTGGAGGGAGGAGGGGCAAGATGGGAATATTTTGTGAAAGGAAGAAAGGGTACCCAGTATAAGAGCTCCCCACTGTTTTCCTTTCCAATAAATGTAGTGGTAAAATCCATTAAACCCACGGGGCCCTGCTCAAATAGGGGAGAAAATACTCCTGGTGGGGAGGCTGTAAAGGTAATTTGCCTTTTGCAGGGCATGTAGGAGTGAATTTGGAAGTCACTTCGGTCTCAAAACCGTCCATTCTCACAAGGTCTTGGTATTCTTGTTTTGAACATTAGATTCTGTTTTGAAAAAGGATTATCCTGAGTGTTTCTACTTCATAACCTTCATAACTTCTTACTGCCCTCTGCGCTAGAGAGTCTTGAGTTGTCCATTTTGGACTGATCTTCCGTGAACTATTTCTCCTAGTTTTGAGTTGGAGTTTTCCTTGCTCCAGACCCCCACCTCCTCAGTTCTTTGCTCCCACATCTAGCTAATGATCTGTGGCCAATGAGAGCAGAGCTCTTATTTGTAAGAACCATATTATATGTACCAGGAGATTTCATTAAGGACAAATTGCTTGTCAGAGCCTGTTCCCTGGATCGAGCAAATGGTAAAGGCCATCAGTATCTGCTTGACCTGGTTTTTATAGGCTCCCCCCATATATTCATTCATTCCCCTCATAGTTCCAAGGAGTCTTTAAGGATGACAGATTAATTGTCCTTTGAAATCCTAAGGTCAGAAATCAAACACACACATTACTTTTCTATGGGGCATGTATATTCAGACAAGGAGAATGAGGGCAATGCATATGAAGAGAGTTAATTTTTCAAAATTTCAGTTTGTTTCCTGAGTTGCCTTAATAGGAGAATGAAGGGCCAGAGATTTAGCTCAATGGTTCTAGCACCTGCCTTGCAAGCATAAGGTCAAGAGTTTGATCCCAATCCCGTAACCACATACAACAATACTGGGTGAGGTGACTCACGCCCACTGGCAATCAGTACCACATACCACAATGCTGGGCGTGGTGGCTCACGCCTGTAATCCCAGCACTCGGGAGGCAGAGGCAGGAGGATTGCTGAGTTTGAGACTTGCCTGGGCTACACAGTGAGCTCCGGGCCAGCCTGAACTACAAAGCAAGATAAATTTATGTTTCTGGGATCCTTGAATAGCTATTTGGAACATCATGCTACCCAGATTTATCTATTTATTACCTACTTGTCTTTAAAAAAAAAATCTGGTTTCTAAATTCCTGATCTATAGTTATTATTGTCCCCATATGACCCTCTCAGTGGCACAGGCACAGCAGGAAAGGGAAGGGTTCTCAATGGATTAAGTGGCAGCACTGAGGCCAGGAGTTAACTCTTGGGACTCTGGTGTCTACAATTAAAATCCAGTGAGAATGCTCATCGCTGCATGTCCATACCACCTATGAGAGGATTTGGTTATGTGGCTAGGATGGGGAAAGAGAGTACCTGGTCAATGGAAACTGTTTTGTTCTGAAAAATGCTCTCCTTTTGCCATTTTAAAAACCTCTTTGCTAACCTTACCACAGAGAAGACTTGTGGTCAATAAACCCATGTTAAGATTAGCCCACATTAAATATAATTAGAGAAACAAGCTCTGAAAGAGAAATAGGGTTTCTCCAATGTGTTTCCCATTGCTTCTCCCTCGGGGCCCCCTTTTAGTTCCAGGAAAGCCGATCTCCTAGGGCACCTGGCAAAGTCTTGGCTGCTGTCCTGTCAATATATACTCTGCATTCCTTATGATGATCCTGGATTTCTCAGCCCAGACCCAGTGGGTCCCTACCAGCTCACTTCAGCTCAGTCTCTGAGGGCTTCCTGAAGATTCTGGCTGTCTCTGACCTCCCCTGATGCTGAAGTCATTGCTTCCAGTGAAGCATCATTAGGAAATGACAAACTTCAGCTGAACAAGTGCAGACTGAAAGTGAGTGACACATGGTGGCCTCTGTGTCCTGGATGCTCTGAGACCAGTCTGGAGCTGAACAGAGAGACAAGTATTAGGAAGTATAAAGGAAGGTCTGAACAGGAACCAGACAGCATGCCAAGTCAAGATTGTTGAGGACAACTCATTTCCTAGGGTGCGGGTAGTTGCACAGGAAGCGTGAGGAGCTATTAACAGAGAAGCAGATTGCACCTGAAATGCAGAGACGGTGCAGCTACGAACCACAAAGCCTCCTGAGGACAGATGTCTCAACGTTTTCTGCCTCCTGTCTAGACTCCATTCAGTTACTAGCATTACCCTCCTAGCAGGCAGAGCTAAAGGTGGTTCTGGCATATTTCTAAGTTGTGATGGCTTCCATTGGTCCCAAGGGTGAAGTCCAAACTCCTTTCTAAAGTTAGGATCCAAATGACAAATTCAGTTTTTGCCTCTGTTACTCCAAAGCTGCCATCATCTACATAACTGTATCTTTTTGTAAATGTTTTTATTAGTACATGTTTGCAGTACACACTGATTATATTCAGTATGGAGAGCGGGCATGTGTATACAACGTAATTCTTTTTGTTCTCTTTCCTCCCTTCCTTCCCTCTTCTCCACCTTGAGATCCCTTTCCATTTACTGAAGATCTATCTCCCCATTTCACGTTGTCTGTCTTTAGCTCTTCAAAGTATTTATACTTTGGTTTTCTCACATGATGTTTAAACTTGTATATATGATTTATTTCATGCAACACTATGTTCTTAAGGTACGTCTCTTTACCTACAAATGACCCAAATTTATCTTTGTGGCACAGTAGCAGTCCACTGTGTATAAATGCCATATTTTCTTCATTTCTCACTATGCTTTTTGAATTTCCTCTTGCCCTCATCATAAAACACTATTGCTCTACTTGGGCTTGAAATCCCAGATCCGATGCTTCCTCCCCAGTGGTCTTATGAAACTCCCCCTCCCACTTTGACCTGCAGGACATGTACCTCCTGTCTCATAAGGTTCCCCAAAAGATGAGTGTTAATAGGGACAAAAGGACAAGGTGCAACAAATATGCATTTTGTGTCTTCATCTTGGACTCCTTCCACAATACTCCAGTCACCTCTCAAAGGATCCATTTCTTCTTCTGGCAATCAGAAGGTCAACATAGGTCAGAGAGGATCAGAAGTTACATCTGTGGTGCTGAAAGTGCTTATATTTGCTTACAAAAAAAATGTGGAAACAACTTACTTTCAGAAGACCTTAATGAGGAGGAACAGAAGAGATCACAGCAGTTGTTATTTCATCTCCTTCAAGGGGCCCATTATGGCCGCAAGGGGACAATCTTTCCTGAGTCCCCAGAGAGGGCTGTGTTGCAGCAGAAGTGCCCCAAATTAGCAATATTAACCTTTAGGAAGTGAGTAGTTCTACTAGTTCTCCAGTAATGGGAATAATTGAAAAATTAAACAAGGAAGCATAAAGGGCCTTCGGCACATAAATCCAAAATGATAAAATATTAACTGGTCCCATGACCTTTGCTTTTTTCCCTGAATCTCAAAACTGAAGTGAAACTGCCAGTAACTCTTGGCTTGAAACAACTCACAGCAAAAGGGGAGAAAAGGCACCACATAGGAACGGAAATGTCCCCAAGATGGCACATGGATCATTTAAGGGAGGACAGAAAAGGCTCCATGATTCTAAATTGAGTAAGGCAAATTTAAAATGATTTCTGGTAGAATAGCTACTAATGTCTTAAGAGAAAACATATAAAAAATTAACTGTTATGGTGGAAAAATGAAATCAGTGGACATAAACCTTAGATTTACAATGTAAATATATAATCCAGAAACTAACCATATATAGGCACTGTACAGTGTGGCCTTAATATATACTGTCCCCCATGCCCTCCCTGGGGCTTGGTCTTTCTGAGCTCATATGATATTGCCAAGATTGTGAGATGCTAAATGGTTACCACACCCAAAACACAAGATTCTTATTCTTACTCTGCAGAGCTCACAGTGCAGTGAGGATTCACATAGTGCAGTTCCGCCTTGGTTACACTGGCTGTCTAGGGCTCGGCGCAAGTGACGGTGATGCCTGACAGGAAGCTGTCAGTGTGGGCTGGCAAAGCCACAAGCATGAGTTAAGCATAAAAAAGATGAGATGAGATCCCAAGGTGGCAAGGAGGAAGGAAATCTAGTGCACTAACTCTAAAGGCAGGGCATTCATACAGCAATACTAGAGAGAAAAGTAGTTTGGCATTTACTGGGGAGGTTCACTGTGGAACAGGCTCTGCATGGGTTTGCTGCATGTTTAAAGTTTTGGTGTTACCAATGGTCTCATAAGCAGAAAACTCAAAACAAATGGAGAAGCAAATAAATAGATAAATGCAGATTTTATGATAGCAGAGAGAAAGAGAGAGAGGGAGAGAGAGAAAGGCAGGGGCGAGGTTACAATGAATCTTTTCCAAGAGAAAACGGGACAATGTTCTGTGGAAGATTTAGACATGATACATTAGCAAGCTTTTGTTATCATTCCTGCTAAAAATATGCCAGAGGCAGAAGACAAATTCACAGGCCTTATGTAAAAACAAAAACAATGTTTGAAAGTTATCCATAGGAAAAACAATTTTAAAACATAAATGAAGTTCTCTGGCCTTTCTCACAGGTAGATCAATTTTCCTTCCACGTTTTTATTTTTCTTGTCAGCCCCCTCATGTAGCGCTTCTTTCATTTAACAGGATGCAAATGCCTATACATGACACTTTAAAATAATGGAACCATAAAGAAGTGTGTAAGGACAGGCAGATGTAATGGATGATTTTCTGACATACTTTATGCCAGGAATTGTGGAGCTACAGCCTTCGACCCTGGGCTGTGGTTCAGAATTCACTTAGAATTCACTAGGCTGTACATCCTGACTCCTCTCCAGCCATGCCACTAGTTGATCATGGACAAGAAAGCATTCTCTTGTGTGTTAAATAAATGACTTGAGCCAGCTGATAGCTTTTAGGATGCCCAACCAGCATTTGTTTTAATTCTACAATTTCAGAACAGAGCTCAGGGCCTTGCTCAGATTGTGGGAAAATCAAAATTATGATCATTCTTGTTGGGTATGGAGGTATACACCAGCAATCCTGGCACCTGGAGAAGCCAAGGTAGGAGAACTGAAAATTTGAGGTCAGCCAGGGCAACTTAGTGAAACTCTATCTCAAAATTAAGTAAAATTAAAAAAGAATTGGGGATGTAGTGCCCATGGGTTCAATCTACAGAACTGGAAAAAAATCAAACAATATAACAGTTCCCACCTAAAAGAAGCAGGTAATCTAATTCAGAAGTAAATGACACAAGGTAAATGCCTGAAGTGAAGAACAGATTGAATGGATTACGAAAATGCATACTAAGTTATAAGGACAACAGAGCTCCTCCAAGTTAGGGCAAAGAGATACCCAGGAGTGAACATATCTTTGGAGAAGCTCAAGATGGCTTTGTGAAGGAGGGAGGATTTGAGCAAGAAACTGAAGACCCCCCCCCCAGGTTGTGCAACCCTGAAAGAAGAGTGGGAATGTGCACGCACACACACACACACGCATGCGTGCACACTTATTCCCAAGCAAACCTGGACCTAGGAGCAGCTCTCTGGTGACTCAGCTGCTGTGGACACAGAACCAGTCAAGCCTTCAGGCTCATTGTGCAGTATCTCTGAGCAGGTTTTTCTGGCCACGTTCCCAATGCGAAATGTTCCACATGCTGAAGGTATTTTTATTATTTTATTATTGAATAGCTTGGACCCTTGAAGGGTTTTTCATCTTCAAAGACTTCCTATACATTAAAATTCCCCAAAGAACGAAAATCTTCCGTATCAGTTTTGAAACTTGTTACATGTACCAAGTGTAGGGTCTGAGAGCACTGTGACCAAAAGGAGAGGAGACCAAGGTTCTGGAGTGGCCTCTGTCTGAGGCCGTGGAAGAGATTTCTCATCATGATTTACATCAGATGGTATTTTCTTAAAAAACCAACTCAGACAGACTGATGTGTGGCACAACTAGGAGACGATCATCCTTCTGTAAGGGCCACATGGGACTACTTGTCGCATGTGCAGCCTCGAAATCACTGCCCCAGGTGAAGTTTAAGGTTTTCACTTATAAAACCAAAGGCTGTATTTAATGGTCCCCAAGGTCCCTTCAAGTGCTCTAGTTCTGGGTCTGTGTGTTTGGGACAAGATGAATCATATTTATGGGCTTCTGTTGACTGCAAGTTTTCTCACAGACCACAAGTTTTGAAAATATATCGATATTCTTTAATGAAAGCATTATTGTTAAGGTGCTCATTAAGAATTGGGGAGCAAACCTAGACACAAAAGGACCAGCCCTTACAAAGTGACTGGGAAACAGGATTCCTTTTAAACCACTGCTTTATTCCACTATACATGGAATATTCTGCCAGAATGTTCTTCTTTCTATTATCCACAAACTTTACAGTTCCATTTGTAAAGATTCATTTTGCATATCTTTTCAGAAAATATATGATACTTGAAATGAGATATAACTGTTTCAAAGCAGAATATAAAATAAAATGAAGAATTATAAAATTTTGATTGATATCTATCATCCTGAGCCAATTTATTTTTTTCTCTTTTATTTTAATAACCTGATTCCAAACACCACCTTATAACCCATGTGAACACATATACACCAGGCTCCTTGCGGAAAGACATATAAGGTTTATCCATTTAATTAATTCTATAACCATTTGGTCTATTTTTTTTCCACTTTTTGTGGTTCCTTTCCTTCACCCTAAGCACATATATGGGAAACATTTGCCAAGAGGTATGGATGGTTATAAAGTTCAATATCTTTTCTTTTTTCTCATTCATCAAAAGAGGGATGGACAGAAAGGAAGAAAAACCATCCAATTTATGTGACACCATTTCCGCACATGCTTCAACTGTTGTTTAAAGATCAGGAAAAGACATCACTCCTTAATGAAAAGGTGTATAACTGTCTAAATCTGAGAGTATCTCTTCCTGAAAACAAGTAGCTAGATATGAGGAGGTTTCTTTTAAAGAATATACCCAGTTTAGAAGTGGACAAAATGAAGGCATGATAGAGAAAAATAAAGGAGGGCAGAGAATGAGAGTAAAAAGGATCTTGTAAGATGAGGTGAAGAGGAAGGATAGGGCTAAAAGATAAGGAGAGGTGAGATCATTTAAGTGCATTAGCTAGAAGGTGTCTGCTACCTTGCAAAGTGAGACCTTCGGGACAGAGAAGGAGAGAACAGGAGAGGGGGAAAGAAGAGAAAGGAGCAAAAGGAGAGCAGACACGCATCTGAAGCAGGATCTGTGGACGGCCTGCAGGGTCCAGAGCCCGACAGCACATTCCGTCCCAGCCAGCAGGCGCGGTGCTGTGGAAGGGCAGCCCCCGCTATATTTAGCTCAGCTGTAACTCAAGTCCAGAGTGTTCCACAGGGGCAGCTGCTGCAGGGTCCTGGAGACATTTTACTACCTACCCAGGAATAGCCTGGGCAAGAGCCCGGGCCTTCCAACTAAAGAGCTTCACTGTGTTTATACACAAAGGAACAGCATTTTGAACATAACTGACACGACTGTTAACATAGTTTAATGCTCTGCTGTATAACAGGACAGCATTTTCAGAAGACCAAAGTCATTACTCTTGGATCCTAAGGATGTCCCTCCCCCATCCCTGAAAGCAAATATTGGCCTTTACTTTATATGGTATGCTCTCTCCTGAGAGCTGTGCTGATTTTCTGGTCTGCACTTCACCTCACACAAGGCTCTGTGTTTGCAAAGAATACTTTCTACTGCTTACTCCAGTGAGCTCAGGCCCAAGTGACCCAGAGAATATCTATGGGTTTCTCCCAATGTCTGGGGAGCACAAACGAGTCCTACTGGAAAGGAAGCTTTTCCTTACTGGAGGATTGGCAGGTGAAACGACTTGCAAAATCTGTGACTGTAAATGAAGATCTGCCATCAGCAGGAAAAGTCTGGGGATTGTTGAGAAAGTTGGACTGAACAAAGTAATTGTGAGTCACTGTGCTGGGGGAGGCCCCCTGTTGGATACTGTGGGACAAGACCACGCACAGATATTCCCTTGTCACTTAAACCGATGCAGCTATGGTGTGTGCGGCACCATAGTCGCATGAGGTAGACTGGATGAATGGCCTCAAAGTAGATGCTGGAGAGAAAGAGGCTACTGAAATTTAAGTAGTGTAGAAAGACCCCTTTCTGGAACAGGGTAGGGATAAGCAGGGCAGGAGGAAGAGAGCATCCCAGTTGTAAGACACAAAATAAGCCTCAATGTTTCTTACTCTGTGCTTACATGCAGTCAGATACTTTTGCAAACTAAAGCTCCCAATCCTCTGCCCTGACAAGTCTCAGCAGATTCCCATAATGTATTCCTGAAGTAAAGGTCATCTGCAAAAATTTTTTACCACAAGCAACTCCCTTCACTATGAGCCAGAAGCTAAATGTCCCTCTTCCATGAAGTAAGACAGGAAAAGTAGGCAGAAACTAGCAGAGTGAGCGTGTGTCCTCAGAAGAATGGTTGTCTCTGCTTTAGGGACAAAAGCGGGGCCAGTGATCTGATGGAGAAAATGAAGAAATCACAGAGCTGGACTGCGATTGAGCAGGAGAGTCCCTGGAAAGGTAGTACGCCAGTCATGCCCACCTGCCAGAGGGGAGAACAGGTGAGGAAGCCAGTGCCAGGTGGGGCGAGGCGCTTGTGGCAGCCGGAGTTCACCTACTGGCTGTCAAGTTCCTTTAGCCTGGACTGACTGAAGGGCTGTAAGAAGAACATTCTCATTAGGATTTGTAATGGATCATTTCCAGTGGCCAGATGGCTCCCCACAAATACACTAATGACTGTATAGGCACATCTGCGTGCAAAAGTAGCAGTTTAACTATGAATGTGGGAAGTGTGTCTTTTGGATGCTACGTAAACTCTATAAAAGACCAGGGAATTATAAAAAGGTATGTGTTAAACTACTCACTTTCTTACACCTCATTCTTTTTTAAAAAATCTTTATTGGTACATTATATATACACATCACGATTATGTTCAACATTGAGAACTTGCATCAGTATATGACTGACTTAATTGTCATTTTCCTCTTCCCCTATCCACCCTACAACCCCCTGCCCCTATATGCACAAGCTTTGTTTCCTTTTTTTAACCATCCAATATTTTTTGTAGATGACAAGCCCAATACACAAGACTAATGTTTGGTTTAAAAGAAAAAAATAGAGAATGCTTCCAAATCTTCAAAGACCATTTGAAAATAGATGGTCACAATGGTGAAAAACACCCACATACTCATGCACACATGCACACACATGCTCAAACACACTCCTCGTTGGTAAGAGAGTCAAGGATTCGGTTGGCAGGTGCAGCTGTCCTGTCACCAACTCCAACTGGGTGACTCCTGGAAGTCATTTTCTTCTGCCTTGGAATAGCTCCCCTTCCTGTCTGATTCTCTCAGCCTCTCTCCATCCCTAACCTCATGCAACTTCAACAATAGGTCCCATTTTTTTATGGCTCCTTACCATTCTCTCGCCATTGGGTTTCCAGAAGCAAATCCCTTTACAAGCAAATCCAATCTTGCCATGCTTCTGCTGAGCATTAAGGCTCCCATTGCTTTTATGCTACACAGCGAGGTGGGTGGTTTCTCTCTCCCGGTCAGCCAGGCCTCAGGGCAGGGGCCCACTGCTTCCAGGCTTGTCTTCCACTGCCGATCCTAACTCCATCCATCCTACACTCATCTCCCAGGTCCTCAGAACTCCCCATACACATGCGCTCCCTTTGTCCTCTGTGTCCAGAAGGCTCTCCCCTTCTCTGGTCGGCAGCTCACTCCTTCATGCCCCTGGGATAGATGGATCAGGAGTGCTTTCTGTCCTTTCAGGTTTGAAACTGTTCACTTGCGTTTTGACTGTTGTGCCACTAGTGTCTCTGACAAACAAGTCAGAGGATGGGTAGAAAAGTCTTAAAGAACTGTCCTCAGGATCTCAATGTAAATTATTGTTTTTCTCCTGCTACTTTGAAAGAACTGCAAGCCCCCCAAAAGAAATCCAAGGGGCACAAGCAGGAGTATCCCTCTCCAAGCATCAACAGGAAGTAACTTCCAAAGCAAGCTGTTTTGTATGTTGGACTAAGACAGTAGCAGCCACAACTTGTAAATGGTTAGCTTTGAGATCTCTCCGTATCAGATAAAAATCCACGTCTTTGGGGTCAGAGGAGCCACTGACAACCACCAGCTGAGACTTGACAATGTCCCTGGACCTAGCACACCTGATTCCTAAGGCCTCAGCAGCTAAAGAGGAGTAAATATTAACCACTGAGCGAATGCTTAGTCAGCTGTGGCCAGCTGTCTGCAGTTTCCAAGGCACTGATTGGAAAAGGAGATGAAGAAGATTAAGATACCTTCCCAGTGCACTGGATGTCTTGTACTTGCTGCTCCAAGTCTACTTCAGCTCTGCTCCCACTCCGACGCAGGCCCCAGGCCGCTCTGCACACCCTTGTTCCGTCAGGCGAGGAGGGGCAGTGGGCAGATCAAAAGGAAGGAGCTGAGAGAGGTCCAAGGTATTGTTCCCCAGCTTCCTCATTGCTGGGGCACCCAAGCCTGTGTATTCAGCCAAGGCCAGCACTCTTACCATGCATTTACTTGTGGTCCCAGCTGGCTACTCAACTCCAGCAAACCTATACTTGCTGGCACCGATACCCTTGTTGGTGCTGACCTTAGAGTAATTGTGGTTCTCTTGGGGTATTACTGGGGTATCTTTTGGGGTATTGTGGGGTATTACCACATAGGTTGCTGCTGAGCTACAGCAGCAACCTATGTGGTTTTGCTCCACCTAGCTCACACAAGGAGGTAGCCTGGCCTGTCTCCAATAAGTGTGTATTTGAGTGTGAGTGTGAACTGAGAGCAGACTTAAGAAGTCCCTCACATTTCTACAAACACCTGAGTGTCTGTGATCCAAGGTGACTGTGAGATTTGTTTGTTAAGAAAAGCTTCCTTAAGAAGGCCATGCCAAGGCAACATGAGAACTAGGCCTAATTACACACGATGTGAGAAAGAATTAGTGAAAGGAACAGAAGCAAGTCAGAAAACAGCTGAAAAAGGCCCTGCCATGCTTGCCTTCTTTGCGTCTCTTGAGTCACAAAAAGCGTTTTCAGTCCTTCCTTTCCCATTTGGCTTTGTAAGTATTATAGGGAACCCACTTTGCCATTTTAAATGACTATCCAAATACAAGATGTTAATCATGTTAGTCAAATCCTCACATTTTGGCTTTTCCAAAACATGAAAGTTTCTTGCAGCCCAGACTTTGTCCCTTGCCAACACAAGGATAAGTAGTCAGATGAAGTCCAGTAAATATAATTTTGGGTTGACTAAAAAAGTAAATAATGGGGAATGCAGCAGAGACTGAGCACTGCCTTTTAATGAAGCACAGAATACAGGTAGATGCACTGACCTCCAGCTAGGCTGGGGTTGACCTTGGGCAAATGACATTTATCTCCAGATAATTTCTGCTCAAGTCTCAAGCCCTAGAATAGGAGATAAGCGAGAGTTATTTTGGTCTCCTGAGTGCTTAGGAGAAGAGCTGGATGGGACTCAAGTGATGACCTCTGTCCACTGTCCGGGCAAGGAAGTTAAATTCAGCCTCACTGTTGGGCTTCCCCACTTATATGCTGCATCAAAGGCCAAAGCTTTCCCTGAATCCCAAAGGCATCTTTGCTGAAAGTCTCTGATGCTCCCCCCAAAATGTCTTTCTTTCTCAGAAGCAAGTGACACTTTAGATTCAATCAATTTTTCCTTTCTACCATATATATGTCTGATGCCTTGCAATCTTCATATAACTCATGGAGTAACAAAGACACCAAGAGGAGCCAGGAAAGTCAACCTTCTCTTTAGTGCAGGACATTTCACTGAATCAGAAAGGAAAAAAGGCCGGAAGGCCAGTGACTGGAGTCCAGGCCATTTCTATCATTAACCTCAGTGGGGCATGAGGGAGGCACCTTTGCTATCCCAGGCTCCATATTTACATCTGTAAAGGACTCTCATGGTGAACAGGGAGGGCCACCTACAGCCAACCACAGCACACTACTCCAAGATGACTTGGAATGGACTGACTCTGAGGTAGATTAGAACTGTATGAGAGAGCTGAGGTGATGCTGAAGCCAGCTATACAGGCAGTGAAACAAAAAAGTTTAGGAGATCTAACTTACATAGTAAATGCTATTATTCAAAAGTTTAAACATATGTGAGACAATTCACAGCAAATATTCTGACATATGGCATTGAAACCAATATGTCAACACTCACAAGTAAGAAAACATCTATAAAAATATGGCCAACCACAATTCTCTCTTTGCTTTGAGGCCACAAATGAGGTCACTGTTGCATCCTGGGTTAAGCATTAACACACTCCAGAACCTGCCTGGAACCTGTTGGTTAAGGTGCACTCGCCCAGCTAATTAATACATCACTGGCATATCAAGTTCAGGGAACAGGACTGAGCAAGTGCATTCCAAAGGCTTCATTTACCCACTTTCAGGCAGAGAGAGACCAAGCAAAGGGTAGGAGAAGGGGGAGGGTGAGAGATGGAAGAAGGGAAGGGTTATCATTTTGCCACTGTGAAGCACCTTCCATTTAAAGCTGTGGTTGTGTTTGTGTGCATGTGCCATTTGATGTGAGCAGGCCAAATCTGAAATCATGTCACTTGAGAAAAAATAGAAAAAGTAGGAGCCATTTGAATATTAATTTGAAGAAGGCTATCATCACAGTAAGTTTCCTTCCAGGGACTGTGGCTGACTTTGGCACTAAGAATAAGTACTGAACTGGCTGTTACCTTCCGTCTCTGGGCCTCAAGTTAGTGATCTGTCATGTGGGGCCCTTGTGGAGTTGCCTGGTCTCAATTCCTGCTGTAATGAGCCTCACATGAAGAACTTAGAACAGACATGGGGGCCCCACTCCAGAGAAGAATCTCCTAGGGTAGAAAACGGGTCCTGGCATTCTAAAAACTGTGCTGGACATTGTTCCACGCATTCAGTGGAGGCTGACAAGCTCTAGTCTGGGTTGTTCCAGACTACTCTAGATGAATCCAGAAGTGTCCTTCAGTGTGACATTCATGAATACTTCTAGCTTTAAAACTTCATCATATATAACTCTCTTCCCATTGCCTCTGTAGCTCTGGAAGGACACAGAATCCTGAGGGAAAGTTGTGTATAAAGTGTCCATGCTCAATATATAAAATATCTATGCTCATTTTCCAAACAGCCAATGTACAAATTCACCAAACTAATCGAATATAGAAAATCTGTGAAAGAAGAATTTCATTTTGGCTCCTTATAAACTGATTCTAGAAACTCATGCTTGCTCTGCAAGTGCTCTGCCACTGGGCTCCACCCCCAGCCCCTAATTGGATCTTAAGTAGGATTAGTTTGATCTAACTCTCAGCATATTTTAGTAGCTTGATTGTGCTAATTCCCACCCATAGCAGATTAAGTCCAAAGTCTGGCAAAAGAACTGGTTACATTTATTAATAATAGTAAGCAAAGAACTAACATCGTGAAAATGAGAAAGAAAACTAAAACCAAAAACACAGCATAAAAAACAATGAAAAAATCATAATCAGGATATTTGGGCTAACTGCTCCACATATCTTCAAGACTGAAGATATTTATGTATGATTAGGGACAGAAGAGTATGTTTTGCAAAAATTATTCAATAAGGCAAGGCTATGTGTATGTACAGATGGTGAAATGATTTCAGTCTTTCAAAATTTTAGGGTTGGCATAAAGCAATATTGATTCTCATTAGGCTTTTACAAAATATAACTGATATCTATAGGTTTTTCTACTTCAAAATTAGTAGATTTTTCATCAGATACTGTTCATCCTTGACTACAGCCATTATACGAATGCAGAAAAACCAAAATGTGCAGGTGAACACCCTGAGGCACAGGTAGGGAAAACAATGGCCCTTGCCATGCTTAGAAAACCTGCTCTCAGTGCTTCAGCGGCTCTCACTCTACTTCAGCTAAGATCTATCATAAGTGAAAGGAATTCGGGCTGAGGAAGAAGACTCGGTTTTAAATGCACCAGAGGGCAACGAGTGAGAAATAATCCTATCGGAGTCACTGATATTGTAGGACCCAAGAGGAACCTGAAAGTGCAAAGCTAAAGGACCACATGTACCATTTTTGTGATCATCATCATTAGTTGTGGCCATTTAATAAGTCAATGTGAGAAAGATTTGCATGGGAGCAGCAATAGAACCATTAGAAGAATCCACTCTCGGTGCAGCACCACAGCAAGCAGTGGAGTTATTCACAACGCCATCTTCTGGGAAGCCCTCACTTTTTTGTATGCCAGATCCACAGAGCCAAACGCAGCACTTTATCACTTTGCTATCACAGAACAGAAATAAGTTTTTTTCTTGAAACCGAATGCTGGGATCTCTGCCAAATTTGCCCAAACTGGGAAAACTATAATCTTCTACTAGATCTCAGTTCTGCCTGGGATATCAAGCTAGAAGATCTTGTGTCCATGAGTGTTTCCTTGTTTTATGACCCACGGGAGAATTGTGCTACATGAATCTCAGCCTCTAAGACAACTCATCTCCGATACTCATCACCACAAGAGCTGAAGCAGGATGCCAAGCCACATATCTTTTCCACACAGGTACTTACAACAACGCCCGAGGTGGGATGTGTAAGCAGAGGAGCAGCTCATCAGCCTATTTTTTAATTTGGTGACTTGAGAAAATTATGTGCTTTCTTGGAGAGAGAAATGTCTAGAAACGGCAGCAAAAGTACTGGGATTCGTCTTACTGCCTTGTAATCTCCAGCAGGTTATTTTTTACAATCATAATTAAATATCCTCATCTATACAGTGAGAGCTGCACAATGCTGGAAAGTCTTTAAGGCTCTTACCAAATGGTGTGCAGGTTCAATTCTCCCTATGTATCTCCAGGACTATCATTAGTTTTGGGAGAATTCTTGGCCTGAGAATCCAGGCACCAAGTTTCTAAGCTCAGTTCTGCTTCTTGGTTGTTGAGCAGAGCATGTAACTCCTTTATTCATCCCTAGGACAACTGGATAAAATTATCTCCAAAAGTATCAAACGTACTCCTAGAACTCATTCCAGATCCTGTTTAAGGACATCATTTAACACAATTCTTATGTACTGGTACAAAGTCTCAATGTCAATTGTGATCATGTGTACATAAAATGTACCAATAAAATCAGTTTTAAAAATAAATAAGTTGCTGCTGTTGTCATTAAATTTATGATCCTACTGCCTCAGCCCTTCAGAGTATACAGATGTGAAAAAAAAGAACACCTTTAAAAAAAGACATTATCATTAAGGATGGTGAAATTTACAAAATGCAGTATCATGTATGAAATCCTAGCTATTTTTGGAGAGCTAGAAGAGTTACAGTGTGTCATAAGAGGGAGGTGCTTTTCATCCCACTGCCCTCCCCTTTTCTACTGTCTCATGGTAAGGTCTTCATACTTACCTGCCAAAAGTTGCCCCAAGTCTGGTTAGTCACAGTAGTGACAGAAACCAGGGACATGGCCAATGCCTCAAAAACCAGTTCCCTAGTAACGGGCCTCAAAATTAAAGAATAGTTTCTCTTTGCAATTAACACACGCCACATTGCAAGCATACTATGGGCTGAAAAGTTATGTTCTCTGTAAGCCTGTGGCCCACAAGAAGCTCAGCCAAAGGAGGAAAGAAATGAGAGGGAAGAAAAGAGTGAAAAGGGAGAAAAAACAAGTCATGAACTCTTGTCTTTCTAAGTGGAGAATTTAAAAAGCTCTGGACAGTCATTCAAAAACCCTGGACTCTGCTAAGAACTCCACCATCTATTTAGCCATCTGTGTGGCCATGGCTTCATCTTATACCTTCTCTTGGTCTTCTTGGCTCTGTGTAGGATTATACATTTTGAAACCTAGTAAGCACCTTTTATCTAGTCTGTTTTCAAAATTTCTCATGCACAAGAGCCATATGGGGAGCATGGAGAGCTCATTAGCTGGTAACAAACACTGGAGGCCCTACTTAGTACATTTGACATGAAAACATTAAAACTGTGCATATTATAGGATATACCATGCCATGTTTTGCTATAGGTATATACTGTACAATGTTTAAACAATAGTAAACTTATCTGTCTCCTGAAACATTTATCATACTTCTGGTAAAAAACATCGAAAACCCTTAATTCTAGCTTTTAGAAATGTACCTATAGTATAAGACTGTTATCTATACTCACCTTATCATGTGGTATCTCCCCAGGAATTCTCTCTCTCCCCTATTCTCACACCTCATAATAATAACCATTCTCCTCTTAAATTTTATGAGATCCACTTTTCTTTTTTTCTTTTTTTTTGGTTCCAGGGATCGAACATGGAACCTTGTACTTTCAAGTAGATGCTGGAACCACTGAGATAAATCTCTGGGCCCTGTGAGATCAACTTTTTAAACTTGTACATGTGAGTGAGAGTATGCAATACTTATCCTCCTATGCCTGGTTTATCTCACTTAACATAAAGATCTCCACTTCTACCCATGATTTGAATGATGAGATTTCATCATGTTTTGTGACCACATAGTATTTCAATTGCATAGCTACCACATTTTCTTTACTCATTCATCAGTAAGAATAGGTATTGCTAACAAGTTCCCAGGTACACTAGGGGCTAAAAATAGTATGCTAGCTGTTCCCAGTCTTGAGATTACACTTGATGTGGTCTGTTTCTGCTCACCTAAGACTGGCAGTTAGAATCACCTGAAGAACACTACTGACAATATCCAGTGATGCCCAGTGTGTGCACACCAGAACTTTTCAGTAAGGATCTCTGGCCATGCAGCCTCAGCATCTGTCTATTAACAAGCTTTTCATCTATGGATGTTAAGTGAAGAGTGGAACACTGATTATGTCCAGTAACTTCATTTTACACAGAACAAAACACGGTCAGAGGATAATGTCCTTGAGTCCAACATGAGCATCTGCAAAAGGAGGAATGTGTAGACATTAAGTATTCTGAGGCCCAGAATTTCACTCTCCGGTTGTAATATTCCACATACAGCACTCATTCCTTGCCTGTCTCGTAGTCCTCAAATGATAGTCAGGAACGCTGTCTTCACCTGGCCATTCGAGTAACTGGAAGGAGAGGCCCATGGACACTCACTGTTGGGAAAACTCTAGCATTCATCACCTTCTTCTCCATGTAGTTTCTAAATTTAACAGGCTGTCAGACATTCTGAACAACCCTTAGTTGATCGGGCTTCTCTGGGATAAACTCTTTCCTTCCCCTAGATTCTGCTGCACCAGGAATAGAGCCCTAAGGGGAGAAATTCCTTCTCACAGTCAGAGCTACATAGCACTGTGTGTGGTATTTGGGTTGTTCTCCTTCGGGAGGAGTAAAACAGATGGGAGGCCAACTTCTAACATCAGTCAACATCAAACAGGATCTTCATACTTTCTTCCTGTGGCGTGTGTGGAGGGGTGGCTGAGGGAGAGCGGGCAGCAGTCCGGAGAAGAGCAATTAACACATCCTGGTTGGCAGTGGAAGGAATGTGGGCCACAGTGCAGGTGCTCCAGGTGGCAGGGGGCAACATGAAACTACATGTGCCAGCAGGAACCGGCATCTGCCCTGGGCTGCCGCTACTGGGAAAGACTCAAAGCCTAGGTCGCTGTGTGTAACTCTCGCTCCCTGGGAGGTGGACTCAGCTATAGCTCTGACTTCAATTCCCAGCCGCTGACAGACACTTTCACCTCGCCCTCAGCTCTTACTGCTCCTTCCCGCAGTGGGGAGCCTGAAGTGACCTAAAAACTGCCTGGAACTCGTGCAGACATTGGTATCTTCTGTCTCACACAATACAAAGCCCTTCCTCTTTATTGCAGTGCAGACCAAGCCCCTGTATTTTCCAACATGACAACATATTTGAGCATTGGAGTTGTGTGAGATACTAGGAATCTCCTATCCCTGTTCACTCCCTTTGCAGGTCTTAACATTTTAAATGTTATCATTTATTTCGCATCTACTTTGAATCAGGTACTACACTGAAATGAACCCAAATATAAATTCCCAAAGCAGTGGAGTTTGTAGATTATATAAGATGGTGCAGAGTTGGACAGAGATGGAATGATGTCCCTTCAGTTCCATGTCTGAGAGGGCAGGAGGAGGAAAAGCAGTGGTGAACTATTCCCCAAACCCCCACCCTGTGAAGCACAAGCAACCCCATCAGCTGATAGCACTGTGTGTTTCCAGAGTTGAGCCAAAACTTTATTTAGAAGCTCTAAATGTTCAAGGTGGAATTTCTAAGGCTTCTCTTGCTCCCAGAGGAACAAGTAGATTTTCAGTTCCAACCTAAGACTGGGAAAAGCCCAACTGCTATAAAAACTTGAGCAGAAAGTTGCATGGAAAATTAAAGAGCAATTCTTCTTTTCCATGGAAGTTTCTCCAAAGTGCTGAAAGCTCAGGGAAAGTGTGTGGTGTGCAGAAAGTCTTTGATACCCTGAAAATGTCTCCTGTCCTGGAAGATGCAGGCTTCCCCAGGGGGTTAATGTGAGGACCACAAGCCAAGAACTGACCTACAGTCTCTGCCTGTGTGGGTGTGCATGTGTGTGTGCTGCTGTGCATGTGTGTGTGTGTGAGTGTTTCTGCTGGCGTGATAGGCATTGCAATAAACGGACGGGAAGATCTTCTGGCATCTCTTTCTCTACCTCTTGAATGGTTGTCCTCAAATGCTGCTGGAGTTGCATCATTCTTTGTCATGGGGTCTGATGTATAGTTTATGACATGAAGTCATGTCCCTGGCCTCTATCCACTAGATCCCAGTAGCAATTCCTGCCCACCCATGCCAGTCAAAAATGTCTCCAGACATTACCAAACATCCCACAGGCGGAGGAGAGGGCAAAGTTGTTTTAAGAACCACTGCTCTACCGTCATGCACAAATAGGGGGAAAGTTCACTCAAAGGTGTGTGCTTGAAGAAGCTAAAGATCCACAACTTGCATATTTTCATTAAAATGCATATATTTAAGAGAAACTTAGGAAAGAGTAAGGTTGGGCACTAAGGCCCTCAGGGGAATCAAGTTACACAGTGGTCTGAGAGCACTCAAGCTTCTTTATTTTCCAGAGAAATGCCCTTCATCACCAACCTTCCAGGCCTGTCTGCTGTGCAAACTGCTCCCTGCATCTTCCTGGCCTCTTGGAAACTAAGTTAGTGTTCTTGAACTTTTAGGAGCTCAGTGTAGACAGATTCTCCCAGCTCTGCCCGCTCTGTACTCTCAGCTCCTACAAGAGGCTGGACACATAGTCGATGCCAGATCAGTATTACTGAATAAATACATTTCAATAACTGCTTCCCTAAAACCGCACGCAGTGTTTATCTAGACATTTTGTATTTTGAGGAACTCTTTTTTCCTAATGCTCATACATGTTCTTCTGACAAACTAATGGCAAATTTCTTTGAGGCAAGAAGTTTAGCCTGGTGTTCCTGAAGCCCCGGCACAGCAGTTCTTATTTAGACTTGTGTACGTACCCCTGAAAATTCCTGATAGCTCAGTAGTACCTCCAAAACCCCAAACCAGAATCATAGGTACCTACTTTTTCAAAAGTTCCTCCATATGATTCTCTAAAGCAGCTAATGCTGAGGGCCTATGGCCTCCAGGTCTGTGAATCAATCCTGGCATCTATTTTAAAAAGTAAGGTGGAGGCATCAGCTTACTGGGATGAGGCTGCCCAGGATACAAAACAGGTCTCTGCTCGTGTGGGTTTACGGCGTGTCAGTGTGACTGGTCACACTGGCCATCACGGATCAGAAGGTCTTGTTGCCTTTGGCTAATCAAAGTTTGAACATGGACGAATGATTGTCTAATAAATACCTTCTGCTCAGACACTCAGGAAACAAAATCATTCTAAGCATAAGGCCCTCGGGGACGAACAAGTAGAACCCAGTACCTCAAGAACTGGCTTTTATCTTTCCAAGGTTGCAGCACAGAGAACGAAGTGCGGAACTTTTGTTGAGGAATAGACTGATTTTTTTCTGTTTTTAGAATTTTTTTTTTTTATTGACTTGTGGTGTTTTTGCAAGCTGAGTCAAAAGCACCCTAAATCCTCCTTTCTGAAGCAAAAGTAATCACAAAAAAACCAAAACAACAAAACAAAACAAAACAAAAAACTGACAGTGAGTATGTGACTATTTTTTTTTTTTTTTTCACATAAAGCACAACCTGTTTTTCCTTCAGGGATCACAGAAGTGGAAACTGTGCAACAGCTACAGAAATTCACAGGAAAAATGAGAAGGGTCTCAAAATGTGTGGGGACTGGCTTTAAAGAGTACATCCCGGTAAATGACATCATTCCTGGGTTTGTGTGGAGAACTGGATCACCATTTGTCTCACAATGAGGAGGCCAGCCAAGCAGCCCAGGGCAGGCCTTATCAGGAGAATCAGTGTGGAAAAGTACTTTCTGAAACAAAACTAACACAAACCAGGCGTGTCCTAGTTGGTCTGGGTAAATTTCAGGAATGTGGGAGGAGTTAGTTTACTACACACACAGGTTGGTTCAGAAGCAGCTTGTTGAAAGCCCAGGGTCCATCTACTTCCTTCTTCTGTATTACCAGATAAGGACAGCAACAGCTGAAAATAAAATCTTCTGTTTATTTTTAAAGAAGACAAGCAGAGTAAAGCAAGAATGAGAAAGTGATGAAGAAACATGAACACTGACAGTAGTAAAGTAGGGCAGACACAAGACTAAAAATAAAGTCGGCCATGTGATTCTCACTCTCCAAGATCAATTAGATTCTGGGCTGTTTTTCTTATCTTCACTGATAAGCAGAAAGAAATCAGATTAGAGAGTATAGATCCCTGAACTTCCTGAAACACACAGCAAGTAAACATCATCCCAACAGTCAATTTAAGACAGCCCTAAAGTTGAGAACCTTGAAGATATTAGGGAGGAAGGAAGATGCCCTAGAAAACACCTCATCTTTCATGGTACAGAGGGAAAAGTTAGTACTCAGGAAGGTCAAAGACGGATCAAAGGTCTCAAAGCTATTTGAGTAACGCTGAGTGAAATGCCATGTTTTGTTTTCTTTTCCCCCTACATGATTCTTTTTCTATTTTTCAGCACTCTCACGAGACATTTACCCCTGAGTACATAGGATCTAAGATAAATAAGACTTTCTTAATCAACAATTTGTTTTAAAACATGAGGGGAAATAAGCTGCTTTGAGTGGGGAGTCATTTTTACATATAAATGATGACTTTTAGGACTGATAATTTTACTAACTAAATTAGTGTTGAGTGCTTGTTTTTCCCTTAGACAATTCTGGTGCCTCTTCATGAGTGTCTGCAGCAGAACAAACTCCGTAAGGGAATGAAATGCTGCCCATACAAGGTCTTGAGGCCCCAGGGGATATTACAAGGCTTGTGTCCCCTTCACTCAGCTCACAGCCTCAACTGTCTAAAGTTAACCCTGGAACACTCTCCACAGAATCCTAGTCAAGAGAAACTACGGAGGTGTGGGGTAGGGAACTATGTATCCACTGAGGATTCAATAGGGAACAAATTACCTGCTGCACAATGACGTAACTTGCAGGGGCATCACAAACCCTTGTGTTTTTCCCTGGAGTCACTGGACAAGCCCCACTGGTCACAGTGGGAGGCAGCCTTTTCTCGCATTTGCTCAGGCAAGGTAACACCGTTCTCCACCAGCAGATTCCGATTTCCTGGGAGCCTACATTTCCTCAGAATGACTTTTTCAATACCTCTAAGCCTTTTTTCCATCCAGCATCATCTGAGAAACTATCCTCTGGGAGCATATTATGTCCCTGATCTCCAAAGCATAGCTCTTTGCCTAGATTGGAGAAAACAAAGATTAAAGCTAATGCACACACATCCAAGAGAGCAAAACAGACAAATGAGAAGGTCTTAGTTCACATGACAAGAAGTCTTTTGTTCCTTCTTCTTTTTTTTTTTTCTTTTCTAAAACAATGAGTTTTCCTACTCTCTTTAAATGGCCAAATTCTAAGGTACTGGGATGCTTCTTAAAACAAACAAAAAAGATCATTTTCCAAAACATTCTTCAATTTCTACCTAGATCTTCAGAATGCATGAGCCTCGTACACTGAGGGCCTTTGCCCCTGTTTTTCCCACAGTAATAGTCCCCTGGGTTGTGTATGCAGTTGGGGCTCTTTCGTTGTTTCACTTCCATTTCTGACACAGCAGCACTTCTCTGAGGAAAGCAGTACTGTTTGCAGAGACTCTGAAAGTACTTCAGGCTGACAGGTGCTATTTACATGAAATACCCCTCCAATTACTACTACTGTACTATATTGAATTAAGCCATATCAACATAACTAAGGAAACCTGCCTGCCTACACAGCGGTACCCTTTCTAGTCCTGGCACTATTCATGCTCATTTCCTCATAAGTACAATCATTCCTAAAAGAAAACTCTAAATTGCCTTAGAAAGCATTACTATCACTTTGGACCTGAGAACACAGTATCAGCATTAAACTGACAAAGCTTCAAAGTCTGTAAACTGATTCCCAGGTAGCATCACAAGATGGCCCTCCCTTGATGGTACCCAAAGCATCATTTATCTGCTCTCTGAGTCGACAGCAAATTTGAGAGAAGGATCAGGAGCTGAAAACTAGTCACAGCATGACAGGGCGTCTCAGCATGACAGCTGATGGAGACGATCACATTTCCCCTGACAAACTCAATTGCTTGAGTAAATCAAGTGAAAGTCAATACAGCGCATCATCCAACCCCCACTTCTCAGCCCCAGTCTCATGTGATTTTTCGACCCTGTTCCTCCGAACCAATGAACTTCTTCACGGGTGAGGGAGGAATGCAGCAAGCTCTACAGCCTGAGAGAATGCTTACATGATACCAAAGAGGGGTTCTTTTCTTTGTCAAGGTATCTGTTTTTTGCCAAACAGAGCTGATGTTGTCTAGAGAGACAGCTTGAAACACATTTCTTCCTCTTCCTTGCCCCCGACTAGGATCTTCACCTTGCTTGTATCCTTTGTTTTTACCATGAAGGTATATTTTTCTCAAGGTAAGTTCTTCAAGTTCCACTTAACATATCTGCCCTTGGTTCGGTTAGTAATTTATGTTTATGACTATGTGGTAGCGGTAGTACAGTGTGCTGCCCTCGTGAGGTAGTGTGGAAAGAGATGTAAATCAAAGATGTGTTCACATTTCTATGTGTGCAAGTGCTCAGGACGAAAGCTAGGCATATGCCAATACTATCCTTGAAAGTCTGTCAGATGTGTGTTCTTCCTGAGGGTTCCTGTTTATCTACACATGTAAGACACAGGATGTTAGCTCTATAGATTTCAAAGACTTTGAAAAAGAGATCAACCAAAAACAATTAAAACACTGCATTTCTAAGCAATAAAGAAGATGCTCTGTCATAGACAGAAAGTTGACTTAGAAACAGGAAATAGACTTTGGGACAAATGAGAATGTCTCTATCAGGCTCATCAGTGACATCTGAAAAAACAGTGCTGCACACATGAGCTCCCCATGAGATAGAAAATGACAAAAGTTCACATATAGAAATAGGGGAGAACACAGGAGACATTGGGAAGAGCAGGCAGCGAAAATGAAAGCCAAAAACCAAACAAACAAAAGGTTTGCAATGCAATAAGGGAGTGAATACTTTGATTTAGGATGGGGATTATTGAGCATCCTTACAGGACAATAGCACCATCCTTTCATTTACAAGGTCACCTTGACAAAACCAAAAAAGGCAAAACTCTGGCATGTCATTAAAGAAGAGAAAAGCCAATAGTGAGCTGTCCTCTCATAAAATCATCCTTGGCCCTAACCTGAAATGCCATGCCTTGTTCAGGGTGTTATAGCTCAATATCAGAAGAGAAGAGCCAAAACTAAATTCAACAAGGACGTGGGACAGTGATCTGAAAATGATTAATAACACTTAGGGTCTAGAAGGAAGATGAAGTTTGAGTGAGGATATAAGAAAGTCCAGAGGCTGGGAAGTCAATAAACATTGCCTTGTTTATCAACGCTCAAAAGATTTTGCACCAGAGGGAACCTCCTTAGTGCTCAGAAGAGAAAACATAGGACAAATGAAAAATACTGTGTTTCACTCAGCAGTAAATAAACTATATAATCAGGTGGTAGTAAGTGACATTCACACAGACTTATTCTCCCTACCAAAAGTTCCACTAAACTGGCAGACTCATAATGGGTGGGTGAAGTGAAAGAGGTCATCTAGAAAATCACTGCAACATTAACTTCTGATGTTGATCCTAGGAGTTGCCAGGTCCCTTGACAACTTCTGGTGTTTAATAATCTCATCCATAAAGCCTTCTCAGCTTCTGTCAGAGAGAAAATATGTGCAATTTGACCAATAATCTCACATAGATGTCATTGTTTATGTGCTTTTGTGAGGATGCGTGCATGATGGTGTGTTTATATGGTAAAATCCAAATGTCATCAATAAAAAATACACAGAGTGCTCCTAAGAAAAGCTTCCTCTGAAAACTGAGTTAAGGAAATATGGAATGATTGATGTTCCACATACCAACTACATAGATTATAAAGTTCTGTTATCACAAGCTGAACAGTGTACACCTCAGGGATTTCCTCATGTCCCTTAAGAAACACATTGTTTCATACAAATGCTGCACAATATTCTAAACTTTATCAGCAGTCATCAGGAACTCTTAGGTATAAAGATGTATAAATACATATGAATTTAGGCAGCATAATAGCAAGTGCAAAGAACAACAAACTACAAGTGGAACGATTGAATTCTAGGCCTAGTTCAGTTCCTCTCTGACTACGTAATGTTGGGTTAGTTGCAAATTTTTCCTGTGATGCCAATTTAGTCAACAAAAATTAAACTCCTACTGTGTGCCCAAGCACTCTTCTGGGTGTTTAACATACAATACAAAGAAAAGCAGCTCTACTGAAGCTTAAATTCCAGTATGGGTTGACAGACAATGATAAAGTAAAACACAAATAATGTTCACATTTCATATGATGATAAATACCACAAAGTAAATGAGACAAGTCACTGTAATGGAGTAGGATTGGGCTGTGGGGACCTTAACTGAGCCAGTTGTTGAAGTGTCCTCTAAGTGTGACACATGTGCCAAGCACAAGTGACAAGAAGAAGGGGCAGGTCAGAAGAAGGCAGGAAACAGTGTTTAGATAAAGATGATAGGAAATATGGGGTCCCAGAGGAGGCCCTGGGCTGGGCTTTATGGGGGGGGGATAACAAGAATGGTCAGGAACATCATAAAAATTAACCACTAATCAACTTCCGTAAAGAATGTGATAAATGAAACAAACAGATAACAAAAAGGTAAGTCCTTAGTAATGGTGTAAGGAACTCAACATAGTAAAAGGATCCCTGAGAGCCAATATACAGTCAAGAGAATAGTCTATTTTCACAGTGTATCTTTAAGAATCTTCACAATTACAGAATTATTCATCCATGCATCTTGAACATAGTTTTTCAGAGCTATAGAGAATAGTTCAACCCCTTCATTTGCCAGATCAGAGCACAAAGGCATTAATTAACCCAAATCTGAACAGTTGTCTTCCAAGACTCAACCTATCTGTCCAGAGTAGCTCCCCTACCTTAGCTAGTTACCTGTCAATAGCCTTCCCATTTTACTGACTCATTTGACAACCAGAAGTTGGCAGGACAGGTGAAACAAACTGTCTGTCCAAGACTTAATGCAAAGAAGCAGTGGCATTAACACCATGGAGATAAGAATTTAAAGTAGCAACGTCCAAGTTTGACCCTGGCCTTACCTCTTACAGGTTTTACAACCTTGGAGAAGTTAATTAAATTCTCAGAGCTAAATGTTCTACGTTTAATATTGAAGGAAATAAAAATCCTTTCACTCCTATATCACAAGACTGCAGAAAGCATTAAATATTGTGGGAAAGCTCTAACACACAATACAAACATCATTGCCTGTGTCATTTGTTTTGCACCACCAACATTCTACCATATTGCATGATTATCATTAGTTTAGAGAGGTCTTCAGGGCATCTTTCTACTTTGTGAGTTAAAGAAACTGCTTCTGAGGAGCATCATGAACACTTGATGATTTATGAATTTGCCTTATGAGTATAGTTCTCACTGATTTCTTTCCTTCTGATTTCTTGCATTAGGAGAAGCAACCTTCGATTGCACTAGAGACATTTTCCCTCCACACAGACCCAGCAGAAAGATTCTGCTAATGATAAGCCTTTGAAGTTCTCCAAACGTGGAGTCACCATAGTGTGTTTCATTGTCAAGGTGTGCAAAATGCTCGCTTTGTGACCCTCCCAGCATGTAAGATTCCCTTGTGTGTGTCAAATTTCCTGGAGTTGAGGGAGCAACTTTGAATCTATTCTCTTACTTTATCCTTCCAATAATCCTGAGAAGAATGAGAATGGAGATAAGGGTGGCAAACTGATAGAAGAAAATAGGCTTATTGTGGTTATGTGACTAGGCCCACATCCCCAAAAGTCTAGGTATTCTAATTTTAAGTCAGGCAATCTTTGCAGTTTATTCTTCTACATGAGTATTTGAAAACTGTAAAGGCTTCCCACAGGAGATGTACAACCATCACGAGGATATGGTGGCTTTGATATGCTACACTCCTTCACTACTCCTTTCTCCCTGACTCTCCATCCAGAATATCACTAACTGGAAGGAGAGCTCACCTGCAACAGTTGGACCTTGGAGAATGCACAGAAGAGCATATAACAGGCTCCTGACAGTCCTTGTTGGTTGACTGAGACTGGCTTGGTAGATGCTTGGTTTTCTCCATGGGAACCACTTGAGTCCACTACAATTGCAGCTCTCTCTGGGGTCCCACACAGGGGAGAAAATGCCCACCCTGGAGAACACACCCACCCTAGATGTTTCCTTATGGCCTTAAAGCCATTATACTGAGAACTCGGGACAGAGCTTTCTTTCTGCTTCCTTCTGACTTCTTCCTTGCTTCTATGAGGTAAATAAATATTTTTAAAAAGTTCTGTTCTATCTGATCTACATATTGAAACTAAAAGAACACCCCTATACACACACACACACACACCAGTCACTGTAGGCAAGTCACAAAGACGCATGCCTGAATGTGATTTAAATACCAGGAAATTCTTATCAGGATGTGAAAGTTCACTCAGGTCTTGTTTTTCTTTTATCCCCTTTCTCTTTATGGAGGGAAAAAAGAAAGCAAATCTCTCTGCATCCTGGACTCCCTTCTACTGGATGCCTGTGCTCTACTGAATGCAGTAGGCCTCTAAGTGGTTTCTGATGTTCTGGTTGAGGTCCTTCTGCACTCCTAATAGCTACTTCATTTTCCCTAATCCTCCAGACCAGAAGAGAATCAGGCAAAACCCCATGATAAAGTAGGCCTGCTTTCCTGACATCCCTTTAGCAAAGAACATTTTATAACAAACTTGAAGTGTTGAGGGTTGCCAATAGTAAGGGTTGTGTTTAACTTAGGCAGTATTACAGTGCCTTAAGTCATGAGCTTACAGCACCTGGGCGATTAACAGGCTTTCCACAGCCTGACTCCTTCATTTCACACTTGAAGAAACAGGGCATTGAGGAGCTACAACTTGGGCCCATTTGCTCTGCTCCTCAAGGCAGAGGTTGGATGAGAAACCATCCTAGTTTCTAGCTTAGACCTTTGCATTATGATACTGTTCTCTCTCACACATCCTTTAGACATCAGGGAAAGCTTAATGGGAAAATTCTGTCAAGAGAGGAGCTGATGAGGGATTAAACATTTCTTCCATTAATTTGGCAAACACAAACTGGAACACTTTTATGCCAGGAACTGGATTAGGCAATGGGCATCCATAAAGGAAAGGGACATGTGCATGTGTGTCTCAAGAAGCACTGCTTAACCTTGCTGGTGATAAGACACTAATGAGAATATCATATGCCACATCTTCCTTGTATGTAAGATGAAGCATATCTCTGCATATCCAACTTTATGACCTTATAATCTATTTTTTACCCAGCACCCAGACCACTCACTGAAAGAAGGAACTAAGGTCATGTCATCCTCCTGCTTAAACCACTCAATGATTTTCTACTTTCCATGGGATGCTTGGCTCAGAAACTTGGGAAGACCCCTCTCAGGAACTGTTCACATACCCTTCCACCAGCCTCAATAGCCCATCGGTCTTCCTTCTTCCCTTACATGCCATGAGCCCGACATATTGGCCCTTGTCAGTTACCCCAAAGCTTTAGAGTCACCTGAACTATCTATTGCCTTTCTCAGGAGGTCTTTTCCCGCTCCACCAGATTCCATACCACCCCCTTCTCTTGGCTGCCTTCTCTTTCTTCAGCTCTCAGTTCGGTCCCTTCTTTAGGGAAAACTTCCTGAACAATGCTCAGTGAGAATCTCCTACATGTGTGGGGGACCAGCCTCCCTCCTCTGCTTTACATTCAGCAGCTTTATATACGTTCCAATATATGTCCGTGACACACGCCTGGTAAAGTCTAACCCAAGGAACAACTACTATTTGATTAGTTTACTCTGCAGATCTTGGTACACAGTCCATTTCTCATAATTATTTCTTGATTAAATGGGTGAATGAATGAATGCACAATGCATATATGGACATTTCAAATCAGGAACTACAAATGGTATGCAAAAGTCCCAATGTGGACATGATTAGTCAATTCTAGAGCTCAAGAGCAAGTGAACTTAAGTATGAAAATGTTAAGTGTTTGGAAAAAGGAAATATTTAAGATTTAATATCCTAAAAACCAATACAGGTAAATTAAAATTTGGGGAATCCAAGGGATGAAGAGAGTGCAGAAATGTCAGCTCAAAACTGAGAAGCACAGAACTAGTTGGACAAACAGGCAGGATGGTCAGAGGCCCGGGGCTGCCCCTGGCCTAATTCTCTGTCTGCTTCATTTGCTAGGTGTCAGCGTGGTGGCTGAGGGAGGCAGGGAAATGGGTGCTGACTGCTGGGGCCTTGGAGATTTCAGAGCAAGGCAGAGGCTCCTGCAACCAGTGTTGTGGTGAGAGGCTGGAGGGGCGGGAGTCGCCCAACTGTCTGGTTTCTGAGCAATGAGATGGCTACACAGTTGGGCACGGGTTGTGCTGGGATCGGGCAAGCTGCGACTCCCCGATGCTCAGCCAAGGGGGGACCTTCTGCTGGGGTCCGTGCCAAAGCCTTGGCGGGAAATGGGGGGAGCTAGAGAGAGAGAGAGACAGAGACAGCATTTAGTGCTGTAATTTAAGTTCCACTCTCAGACTAGTGTGATAAGGTGAGAGAAGAAATATAATCACAGGGAGAAGCAGGAGGCAGAATGAGGGTGGGGTGTCTTACAGGCTGCAGGCAGCATTTGCTCACAGCATAGACTCCACATATGTTTTTCGACTCATCCACGGTGCCTCCCTCTTCACCGTCCTCCCATGGGGAGCAGCGGGCAGCTCGGAGAGGCCACCTGTCTCCTCTGCTCCATCTTCCCCTCTCTGCCCCCTTTTCTGTTCTCCACTCTCTCCTGCCAACTGCCTGTCCCCAAAGGATCAGAGGTAGGTCCTTATTATTGGGGACAAAAGAAGCTACAAGACTCACTCTGCGCACAAAGGGAAACTAACACGGAGGAGGAGGAGGCGGTTTATACATATGTTGACATTGGCGGCATATGAGGTGTGATTTTTGCACCTCTGGAATCTCCACTCGGTATGTGGGAGTGTGCTGTGTTGTACAAAAGGTGGGTTTCCTCTGGCTCTCCACCTGCCCAGGCTTATGGCCCCAGGCTTCCAACACTCCCACCAAGCACGGGCTCTGATGACAAAGACGCGGGGTTCCTTCCACGAGAACAGAAGCATCACACACCTCCAGCCTCTCTAACAGGGCTGTGATCTTCTCTGGGTGGAAACCTAGCCTCCTCTGACCTGTCCAGTGACCCCCTGGAGTCACAAAAGCAACACTGTCTATCCCTGCCTTGAGGAAGACTGAACCGCATTCAGCAGCCCAGGTATTACATTGTCATGACGATCTCACTACAAGGTCAACACACAGTGGTGGCCAGAGGCTGCTACGGCCCTTGCTCAGCACTGCAGGCCTCACCCTGCTGTTCAGCCATCCCCCTCCATTCAGCGGCGCAGCTCTGACCCTGACTCGGTGACATCGCCTCGCACTGGACAGGATCAAATGGGGCTGAATAAACAAGACCCCAGGGGCAGCTCCTCTGGGGCTGCAGCTAGGAGACCCCGGGCCCTCCCAGTTCTCATGTTGGAGTCCAGCTTCCCTGATCCTGCCCTGTTTGGGAGCCTTTCAGAGGCCCCCGATTCCCTGAGCTCGTCCAAAGGGCAGCAGAACTGGGGAAGGAAGAAACTCAAACCCAAGTAGGAACTCTGAAGAGTCCAAGAAAATGAGTCACTTACTGGAGTTTCTTATCACTTGATTAGCATATTTAAAACTACATTTTCATACCAGAAAACACAAAACAGCCTTTCTGTTTGCTTGTTTACATTCTTAGTAAAAATCAGAATGAAAATGAAATGATAAAAATAAAGAATACTTAGAATTAGGGCCTGGAAGGTCCTTATTACTATGCCAAGCACACGCCACCAAGGCCTTGTGAATTAGCTTCTAATGAACTTCTCAACACTGAGCCTCATTAACAAAGCAGGAACTCGGGGAACATGGCGATAGATCAGATGCTCCCCAGCCCAGACTGAGCCCGTGTCCAGGTCTTCGCACATCAGCTGCCTCAGGGCTGGGAATGCAGGGGGTCTGCAGGGGGCCTGCTCTCTGCCCACCAGACGGTCCTGTCCTCTGAACTCTCTGGCGAAGGGAACTAGCAAGTGGGGCTCTGACAAGGACAGCTCACAATCAGCGCCCTCAGACTGGAGCCACAGGAAACAGCTCCGGTCTTGGCACCGTCGCTTCCAGGGAGAAGCAGTGGAGGGAACGTGGCCGATAAAGACACTTCAGAGAACCCGCCAGCCCACCCCTCAGTCCATCCACACGCATAAGGAGTTTGATTTCCATGCCTCCCCCTCCAGGGAATTTGTCAGTGAAATTCTAGAACTTTGCTTAGAGATTTTCAAGATTACTGTCAAGTTGAGAAACAGGAAGGTGGCTCTCCGGTCCCTGCTTTTCTTCTACCAGCAAAATCAGCATCATTCTGATCCAAAAGACAAACATGCTCAAGAAGTCAGAGTGTCACCATTGGCCACCATGGGCATATTTCAGTTTTTCATACATTGTGTGCAAGTCTAGCTTCAAACCCCCATTTGCTCATTAGTGAGTACTGACACTGCCCAAGAGGAACCTATAGATGCAGCCCAGTTTGACATTCACTTCTGCCCTCTACCTCAGGAAGAGAAGAGCCAAGCCGAAGGGAGTATACAGGTCCGCTGCCCCCATCAGGTGGGAGGATACAGTCTCAGGGCACTACTTTTATAGGGCAGGAAGCAACATCAGGCCCACAAGGAAGCAGTGCACACCTGTGACACTCAAGAGCCACAACATCACAGTGACTGCCCATGGAAGGACCATCACATGCCAGGCACTAAGTCTGCACTTTTGTGGGAGACTGCGCTGAGTGTAAAACACACAGTAGAAGAGTCTATAGTTTATATATCATTTTGACTCAGGTTCATTCTCCCATATTCAGGAAGGCAGAGAAAAGGCAGGACTCCAGGGTGAAAGAGTGATTCCACCACATCATGTCAGGACAATGCTGATTCGGAGGACACTATAGTTCCCATTGTGACCACTTTGTTGTCTTTTCTTATCCTCTCCATCTCCTGGGAAGTAGCCTACTCAAAAACAGCTCTTTACCCCCATCATATCAGTGCAGAAACTGAGGCATAATAAGACAAACAGAAACAGAATTCCCAGGACTAGACCCAAGTTCTCTTGACTCCAGATGGAGGAGTCCCTTCCATTAAGCTGGTCGGCATCAGAGACAGGCAGCTGTGGACACACGCATCCTACGCAGGAATGAGTAAGTCCTATATTTCCAGGATATTATCTCTCCAAGGAATTAACTTAAGGTGTTTTATGTTTCTCTTAATTTTTTTCTGATTACAAGATTAGAATACAGAACTTCTTTAGGCATAAAGGATCAGCCCCAACAGGGCTCATGTGATGAATACAGGGAATTAGAAAGGGAAGCTTACTTTCTGACTGCCCTGGAGCCCAAGAACATTCACCATGAAACTTCCTGGCCCTCTGGCTTTGGGGTGTTTCTACCATGCTACAAAGAATCCATCCCAGTGGTTCCTCTTCACAGTGTCACTAAAAGAAACCAGAAGAGATTCTGTCTGGTTTAGAAATTATATTCTTTGGCCCTTAAGGGAAAATCAGGCTGGACTGTGTTTGAATGGTCATCCAAATGGAAACCCTGGCTGGGCTACGAAGCGAGGAGGGGTAAGGGGTGAGGGGAGCATTGTTGAAGCCAACAGGGGCCGTGAAAGAGTCGCCCTAGGACTCAGTGCTCAGCACTGTCCTGGAAGGAGTCAGAGGGAAGGAAATCCCAGGGTGAAAGTGCTCTGCGGTGCTTCCTGCTCCAACCTGTCCACACTGCCCTCAGGACAGGCGTAACACCCTCCTTTCTACCCTCCAGGGCAACTACTCTGTAGGGCTTTTCTGTGAGGTAAAACAGATCCAAGTCCTTAACAATGAAATTAAAATGGTCTAGTTCACTGAATGCTCAGGGCAGATGTAAAATAGGGTCTCCCTGTAAAGACGAAGCAAAGGCAGTTTGAGCACTTGAGCCGAGGAGAGGCCTGGCAGGGATGTGCCCAAAGCCAGTTGACTGAGAGAAGACAATGGTTTCTTTGGGTCACAGATGTATCCTATGCCACATGAAGGGATGGGGAGGTGCTCTTGGGTGTCCCTTCCAGCTTCTGTGTTCTTCCACTAATTTTGTATCCAATCCTTCTGATTCCTGTTTTTCAGATTCAGTCAATATAAGAAATGACCAAAAATGATGATTTTTCAGGCTTGGGAATCCTTAAATGTAAAATTAAATTCTTACTTGGACTGGGTAAAAGTGTTTCAGGGATCAGAAAATATGATTATTGGAAGTGGTATTTTGTTTGTTAGAAACAAGGCAATAGAGGAAGTGATGAGAGAAAAACATGTAACGATAGCTCAAGTCCCAAATTCTTGCAGGTGTGGAGAGAGAAAAGCGAGGTATGTGCATGTCAGAGGCTCATGTTACCTCCCTGAAAACTTTCTGCCTTCCGCACTACACTAATTATATGGGTCACATAGAAATATCCACGTCCTTTGAGCTATTTCTCCCAGAGGACAGTGAGCTATTTGAGAGCAGGGAGAGCATCTTATCCAAAACCTGCACAAAGCCTGGATGAAGTAATTGGTCAAAAATACTTGAAATCAATAAGCACTGAGATTACTTCGCCAACAGCAATTTGAAGGAAAGAAAGATCTAGGCCGCAGGCTAAATGTTTGAATTTCTGACAAAACCTTTAGTAATAAGGCAAGGTACACTGCCTTGAAGAGATTGGGATTCCCAGAGTTTTCATTAGCATTTCCAGGAAAGTTTTGAAAAACTAAATTTACTTTCAGGGCCCTCGCCATTATCTTCTCTGCAAGGCATTTTACCTTTGAAGTGACTTTCCTTGCAAGGGAGCACAAGTAAAAAACAAAACCAAACAAAACCTCAGTGTCTTATGAAAATACTGTTAAGCACTTAGAGATACATACTTGCTTGTATTGAGAGGCTACAGTGATTTTTCTGGGTGCCTAAGTGTTAAGAGTGTGTGATCTGCGGTCACATCCCAGCATGGATCCTTCCATACTGGTTAGCTATTTTCATACCGAGGTTGAAACATATCTTTTAGAGTGTCCATGGAAGAGTTAGATTAGACGACCACCAAGTTATCCCCAATTCCAAGTCCTATAATTCTGTATATTTCTATCATGGCCACAAATTACCTGCTACTGAGTCACATTCCACCCTGAGGGCACTTGCTAAATTCCTCCATTTGTCTGAGTTAGTGACTAACTTTTATATCAGCACTTCTCAACAGGTCAAGATGGGCCATCAGAGATGATGCATCCATTTTTTTTTTTTTCAGATCTTCAGCAAGATGTATAAATCTAGGGCCCCTGAACATATACATAGATGTACTCACTTCTGCTCTTCTGGAAAACACTTCCAAAAATAAAGATCAGGAGAATATGTTTTAATAAACTTCTCCAGGTTGGACATTTTCTGTGATGTCATCTCTCACTCCTATTGGGACTCCTTCTACTGTGTGCACATTCATGCCTATGTTTAGGTAAGAAATGATACATATTATCACGGTGCTAAGAATAAAGTCTTCAAAGTCACAGTTTCAGCCCAGAGCAACCCAAGCTCATTTCTAGCACGAAGAGGTACATGAATCTTGGACCTTCCTTCCCTCTTCTCACATTAGCTCTCTATACCTCTGATCCTCCACTGGCTCACATTTGAGTTTTCAATCTAATTCAGTGACCACATTATCCCCAGGCACCTTTAAGTGGTCATGGCAAGAAAGGAGTATTAACTTCTCACCTACGAACTGTGCCTTTTACCTTACCAGACCAAGCCAGGGAAGAGCTGAATACAGAGACAGAGACAGTGACAGAGATAGAGACAGAGACAGAATGACAGCAAGACAGATAGATTCATTGATTTAGTTTGATTGATGTACGAACCCAGTTTAGAAGCACATTTTCTTTAGCCAGCCCAAGATTTTCTCCAGGGCTCTAGCTCTCTGTCTTGATGTCACAAAAGTATATTGGAACAAAGCCCCAAGGTGCTGTGTGCCACAAGGGACAAGGTCAGTGCCCAGCAGACCCCACAGCTCCCCAGGCAACAGATCGGTGTCCCCAGGTCCTTCCACCACCTTTTTCTTAATCCTGACTATGACAACCCTGTGACAAGACCTTTGCGGACATATGTACATTGAAGACTTCCTAGTTAGGATCAAAGCCCCTTTCATGAATGTCCGTTTCAAGGAAAGATCAGTCACAGTAGATCTGGCCCGGACAGAGAAAAATGCACAAACCCATTTATAGAATGGCAATGGGGAGCCTTTGAGTCCTGACTGAGTATACTGCCTCTACAGACCATGGCTTCCTTTGTTTTTTGAATCATTGTATGTCTTAGATGCATAATTATGAACTCTAATTTAATAGGAGAAGGAAGATGAATGAAAAAAGGAATCCATTTTACAGACCAGTACAAAGTATATACAATTTCCAGCAGTTACCATGAGAGTAAAAAGAGGCTGGGCACCATGGTGCATGCCTTTAATTTCAGCACTCTGGGAGGCTGAGGCAGGAAGGTTGTAAATTCAAAAAGCAGCCTGGGAAATTAAATGACTTAAGAGAACCTCTCTCAAAATAAAAATTTAAAAAGGGTTTAGGAGGTAGCTCAGTGAGAAAACCCTGGCTTCAATATCTAGTGCCACAAAAACAAACAAATGAAAGGAATAAGTTAACTTCTCCTATTTATTGCCACACAATAGGGCAGACAAAAGGGCATAGTTCATAACTTCAGGAGTTCACATGAACTCTGAAAATTCCAACAGAATTAAAGCTTCTTTCCTGGGAGAGACAGTAAGGAAGAATCTTCATATCATGTTTTGAAGGTGAGGTATACTACGCCACATACTTCTATATGAATCTATATATTTAATTATCTAAATGTCCAAAAGAATCCCATAAAATAGACAAGAAACCTAAAGTGGTTGGGCCGGAGATTTAGCTCAGTGGTTCCAGCACCTGCCTGGCAAGTGCAAAGTCCTGAGTTCGAGCCCCAGTAACCACATACAATGTTGGGCGTGGTGACTCAAACCCACCAGCAATCAATACCACATACCACAGTGCCAGGCGTGGTGGCTCACACCTGTAATCCCAGCACTCAGGAGGCAGAGACAGGAGGATTGCTGAGTTCCAGGCTTGCCTGGGCTACATAGTGAGCTCAGAGCCAGCCTGAACTACAAAGAGAGACCTTGTCTCAAAAAAAAACCCCAAAAAACAAAAAACAAAAACCAAAGTGGAGAAACACCTAGCAATTTGCCTAAGGTTGGTTAGTGGAACTGGACTCCAATCTAGTCAGCCCAAATCTAAAACCCACAACAGATCATATCTTGGGAGGGTGACCAGGAACAGAGACATCATACTGCACAAGAATGGAATTTTCCTTCTGCCCCGGGGTTATACTCTCATGTAAATAAGCCCATAACCTGAAGAAGCCCAGCCAAGAACGTCCTCTCCCTGACAAGCATCAGCAATCCGAAGGATGGGCTCCCTGTCCCTGCTGGGCAGGGCAGGGCTCCAAAGGAGGAGGACAGGACCTCCACAAATGCAAGAGGCCCAGCCCTGTACTCCCGGGCAGATGTGGGTCCTGGAGGTGTTTTCTTTTCCTTTTCTTATTTAAAGAAAAAACAAAACTCTCAGCACTCCCTACATGTGAAATGCAGCTCTCGCTGCTGCTAGACAATAATTTTACAGTCACACTATGACCCTTGCGCAAAGAAAAGAGGAAACGCCAGCACTCCACCCAATCCCAACCCCAGAGACTCAACCTTTGGAAAAGCCCAGGTCGTGCAAGATCAAACTCACATGCTGAGGAACAACAGGAGGTGGGGAGGCCTGTACAGAGAAAAGGAGGAGGAAGGGATAAGCGTAAAGTTTAAAGGTCAAAATAAATGTCAACCTAACGCTAGTACTGTAGGAACAGCACCCAGCCTCACTGCTAGACAAATAAATGCTGCCAGGGAGGCAAGGTATCAAGAGATTTGATTAACTCTCTTCCTGGAATCATACACATAGGAAGCTGCCTCCATCACAGATGCTGTAAAGCGTAATATTTATCCCCTGAGTCGGGGAGGGGAACACAGAGGTGATATTGACTCTGCAACACACAGCTCCCCCTCCACCCCCTGCCCGGGCAGCCTCCACTCCTGCTGTGCCTCCAGGGCCTTGTCAGCAGGAAATACCCAAGCAGATTTTGATAAGAGTGGAAAGGGACACACGCTGATGAGGACTCAGAGCACAACCCTGCCTCCACCTTCTGCTTGCTCTTTCCAGGGAAAGATATGGTCCCACAGAGCCTGGGGAAGCCACAGATGAATGGCATACCTCTGTCTTCCTCTTTGTGGGTATCTCTATCCGGTTCCATGGGGTGGGGTAGGGGGCATAAAAAACACCTCTGCAGTTTCAAGATCCAAGGCAGTTAAAGAATTAATGATGTGTACTTTTCAGAGGAAGATGTAGAAGCAGCTAAGAAGCATATGAAGAAATGCTCAACATCACTGGTCATTCGAGAGATGCAGATGAAAATGACACTGAGATTTCAGCTCGCTCCGCAAAGAATAGCTGCTCTTTTGAAATTAGCCAGTGACAAATGCTGGTGAAGCTGTGGGGAGAAAGGAACCCTTCTCCACTATTGGTGGGAGTGTAGATTGGTACAACCTCTATGGAGATCAATGTGGGGATTCATCAGAAAACCAGGACTAGAGGTCCCATTCGACCCTGCTGTTCCCCTGCTGGGGGTGTACACAAAGAATTACAAGATTCGTATCACAGTGACTCATGTGCACCCATGTTTATAGCAGCTCAGTTCGTGATACCTAAATCTTGGAAACAACTCAAATGACCACAACTCTAGACTGGATAACAAAGATGTGGTTTTTTTTGTATAAAATCATTACTCTACCATAAAAATGATAATTTTGAGTCATTTGTACTCAAATGGACATACTTAAAGGACATACTCATAAGTGAAATAAATAGGTCACAGATGTGTAAATATCATATCTTTTCTCTAGTATGAATAACTGAAGATGAAATGAATTCTAGAGTGCATGACAGATATTGTGAAATAGTAAATATTCAAAGGCAAGTGGGGTTTAGGGGTAAGTAATGAGGGGAAAGAAAAAAATTTGGTGGTTAAAAAAAGGAAACAAATCTTGTGCATATATGGGGCGAGGAGTTGTAGGGTGGGTAAGGGAAGGTGAAAAATGAAAATTAAGTCATGTCACATACTGACAAGTTCTCAATGTTGAGTGTAATCATGATGTGTATGTATAATGTACCAATAAAGATTCAAATAAAAAAGAATTAATGATGTGGCTGGTCTGAACTTGGCCAATTTGAAGTTCTCTCTCCTCCTGTGCCTCCCATGTTTACTACCTGAATATATTCTCTGTGAGATCCCTAAATGTTCATGGGCTGGGGGCTGGGTCCCTGGTGAAGGCTTAATGGGAGGTGGTTAGGTAACTGTGAGCCCCTTAGAAGAGACTAATACAGTTTTCATGGGATCTAATTCAGGTGTTTTTATAAAAGAGCAAGTCAGACCCCTGAATCTATGGCTTTCTGTTGCATCACGAGATTTCCTTCAGACACTCATCACTATAACGTGGTCCACTATGAGGTCTTCATCTGAGGCCTAACAAATGGGGTTGGGCCCATGGGGCACTTGTAATCTCCATTTATTTAGATCCACTTGTTTTAAATACATCCTTTTGCTTTATAAAACATCCACCCTCATAAATTTGATTATAGCAACAGAAAACAGACTTATATTACCTTGGTCACCTGGGGAATTTGAAAGTGTGCATGTGTGTGTACCTGCATTCGTGTACGTACATGTTGTCCATATGTATTCCTCAGTTCCATTTTCAAAAGTTTTGACTCAGAAAGTGTGAAATGCATGGTAAATATCTATATTTTCTAAGTTTCCAAATAATTCTGGTGCAGTCTGAAAATGGATAGTATAAGAAATTGGGAATCAACATTATTGAAATCAGTATACTAAACAGATGTTTCAGTATGTAGCAAAGCACTGCACTGCCACCGTGAACCACAAGTGCCCCTGAGCCCCCCACCCCAAGAGAGAGCACACAGCTCTCACGATGAGTTCAAGTGACCATCCTGGGTCTGGAGGTGCATCTGTATTGTCAGCCTTTCCCAGGTGACCAGAAAGTTTTCTACAATGTACTTTCCCCCGTCATCAGCTTTCATATAAAATTTGTATCAATAATACCTTCACTCCGGTATTATTACGCCCCTTATTCTCTGATGTATCAGGCTTTTTGATATCATTATTATCTATAAGTGAAAACCTTTTAAAACTTAATTTCTTTTTGTTTTTGTATCTGAGTTTATCAGTACTTTTTTTTTTTTTTTTTTTTTTTTTTAA
>PVIC010003724.1:0-67280 GCA_004025085.1 Thryonomys swinderianus | reverse complement strand
GAGCTCAGGGCCAGCCTGAACTACAAAGCGAGACCCTGTCTCAAAAGCAAAAAAAAAGACACCTTTGTCTTTTCCCTCCTGGAACAGCTCCTTGTCTAGATGTGTACACTGTCTTCTGAAAGCAGAGCATTTTTATGGTACTAGAGATTGAACCTGTGGCCTTCACACTGAACTATGTCCCCAGCTCTTTTTTTTTTGAGACAGTCTCACTTTGTAGTTCAGGCTGGCCCTGAGCTCACTGTGTAGCCCAGGCAAGCTTCGAACTCACAGCAATCCTCCTGCCTCTCGAGTGTTGGGATTACAAGCACAAGCCACTAGGCCTGGCATTGTGGTGTGTGGTACTGATTGCTGGGATTATGGACGTGAGTCATCATGCCCAGCACTGTGGTCTCTGGCATTGGGAAATGAATTTGGGACCTTGCGCTTTTGAGGCAGTTGCTGGAACCACTGAGCTAAATCCCCAGCCCTGAAGATGCACTTTCACTAAGTCACTAAGTTGCCCCAGCTGAGCTCAAACTTGTATGGCTCAGTCTCCCAGAGTGTGGGGGTTACAAGTGTGTGTCACTAGATTTGACTCTTAAACGTAAGTTGGGACAAATGTTGATTTCATTCTTAACTGAAACTGCAAGTTGTGTGCTCTTTTTGTGCTTCAAAAAATACATCGAAGTAATGAGGTCAGTGTTAACTTAGCAAATTCACGATCATTGAGAAAAACTTAGACCTATGTTACTATTTTCAAATTAATGTTTTTGTTCTTCAAAACCAGAAGTAAGTACTGCCGCATATTTCTGTGCCACAACTTAATAGAAATTCCACATGCTGTGATTTTGAACTTTGTAACATGCTTGTGTGTTTGTGTCAATGGCCGTATAATTTCTCTTTGAGCTATGAAGTTACATTGAAACACTCGTGCATACTTACCTGAAGGTAACTTTAACAATTGCAGTCCTGTTCAAATGGCTTGTTGCTGGTGATCTGTCTCTGCCTGTGCGTGTGGGCGTGTGCGCGTGTGCACGTGCGTGTGTGTGTGTTTCGGTCACTTGCCTGTCTCCCACGAATTGCCTAATCAGTCTTTTTCTTTCCTGTTTTTCAACAGTGAGCTCTCTGTGTATTTGACTTAATGGTAGACTGCTGACTTTTTCTCCTGGGCTGTTTGGCCTTTAGTATGATATCTTATCTGTAGTGAAGTTTTTATAAAGTGAAATCAGTGGCTATTTTGTTCTTGTCTTCTCAAAAAAGTAACCTTTAGTGCTTGGAGAATTTTAAGTTTGTGCATTTGTTTCATTGGAATTGATAGACTCCAATTTGCTCTAGGGCTCTGCTGTAGGACTCTGTACTCTCTCCTCACATAACTGGCTACTTTTTATCTCATTACTCATCAGGCAGTTGATCCTTCTGAAACCTGGAGATCTGAAATGCCAAGTTCCTCACATGTCTATCTGCCACGTGCACTCGGGTCTTTTCAGGTTTTCTATTTTTTTTAATCTGTTTGTCTCCTTTAATATTCACTCTCTTTTCTCGTCAAGTCTGGTTAAATCTGGGCGGACTCCATTGAGGTTGCAGCCGGATCTCGTGTCTTGTCCTGACTGGAGTTTACAGACAGTTCCTGTCAGTGTCGGTGTGAATACGGGGCAGGATGTGCTCGTTGTGGGAGGCTGACTGCTCGGCACACACTGCTGACAGCAGCCAGGCCGTCGGCTCCTCCTTGCCCTCCTGGGTTGCCTCGTGCGAGCTGTGCAGAGACAGCAGTGCTAGAGCCCGTTCTGTGCTAGAGCCCGTTCTGTGCTGCCGTGAGAGGACACGTCCACTCAGCGTCGCTGCCTCTCCCCAGAGCCCACGGTGCGTGCAGAGCTGATGGAGCAGGTGCCTCACCTCGCGCTGTTCTGCCAGGAGAGCCGGCCTTCCATCCCCTGCGCCTTCTCCAAGTACCTGCTGCCCGTCGTGGTGCGGTATCTGGCAGATCAGAACAACCAGGTGAGAGTGCTCTATTCCTGGAGTGGCCTCGCCTGAGCGTCTTACTTGGTTCTTTTTTTCTCTGTTGTCACAGATGTGCTGAGAATCTGACAGACAGATTGGGTCCCTGTCGCGCCCCTGTAGCCACCCTGTTCTCTGCACTCCAACAAGACTCGGCACCTTCTAGGTGTCCCTGGGAACGTTATTTTGTGAGACATCCTTAAAGGATGGCTTTTGTGTTCCACTTCATCCCCCAATTACAAAGACTGTTACTTTGTAACAGTTGGAAAAAGCCACAAGTATTTATTTCCAAGGTTTTAAAAAGTTCTAGATTCCTTTGTACTGTGATGAGCAGTATTCAAATGTGTACAAGTGAAAGAGCTTTATGATATCATGCAAGTATGTCTTGTTTATATATACTGCTTCCCGCCTTTTCCTCCGTAGGTGAGGAAGACAAGCCAGGCAGCCTTGCTGGCTTTGCTAGAGCAGGAGCTGATCGAGCGCTTTGATGTGGAGACCAAAGTATGCCCTGTCCTCATAGAGCTGACTGCACCCGATAGCAATGACGACGTGAAGACAGAGGCCGTGGCCGTAAGTAGGACAGCGCTGTCCATGTGGCTGTGCCCGGCGGAGGAGATATGTCCCTCTGATGTAGCCACAGCTGTTGCATCTGAAATGCAGCAGAGCTGGGAAGAGATACCAAGCTTCCGAGGGGAAAGGTGATCTTCCCACAGTGAGACCGTAGCGAGAAACTGTAACTCCATTACCTTTTCAAAATGGAAAAATACGATGGGTATTACCAGTGTCATTCAATAGCAACACTTGAACGGATGCCTCTCACTGATGCTGTTTTTCTAGACACTGCCTAAGGGCCATAGCAGTGCAAGCTGCAGGGCTCGCTTCTGTGTTTGAGAGACAGGCATACAAATCAATCAGTGGTGTTATTAGAGGGAAATGCAGATCATTAACCATTGTGCATATATTGAAGTCAGGGCTTATAGTAGCTTTTGTTTTCTGGGTTTTTTCTTTTTTCTTTTTTTTTTTTTTTTGAGCTAGGGTCTCACTTTGTAGTTCAGGCTGGCCCTGAACTCTCTGTGTAGCCCAGGCAAGCCTCAAACTCAGCAATCTTCCTGCCTCTGGCCCCCCCCACAGTGCTGGGATGACAGGTGTGAGTCACCACCCCTGGCATTGTGGTATGTGGTACTGATCGCTGGTAGGTGTGAGTCATACCCAGGATCGAACCAGAGACTTTGTGCTTGCTAGGCAAGCGCCAGAACCACTGAGCTAAATCTGTGGCCCTGGTTTTGGTTTTTTAAAACACGGTTAGCAAATGTCCTAGATATATAAGGGCCATGATAAATAGTACATGAGTTAGAATTCAGTAGTATCTGTTGTGTGATCCACGTGTGTGCCTGAGTTCAGGTATTAAGAATTCTTGTAGGGTCGGAGGGTTAGCTCAGTGGTTCCAGTGCCTGCCTCACAAGCGCAAGGTCCTGAGTTTGATCCCCGGTAACCACATACAATGCTGGGCGTGGAGACTCATGCCCACCACCAATCAATACCACATATCACAGTGCCAGGCGTGGTGGCTCACGCTTGTAATCCCAGCACTCGGGAGGCAGAGACAGGAGGATTGCTGCGTTCCAGGCTTGCCTGGGCTACATAGTGAACTCAGGGCCAGCCTGAACTAAAGTGAGACCCTGTCTCAAAAAAAAAACTTATAGCACATTAGGAAAAAGATAAACTGATCTAAAGTCTATTCAGATCTGTTTGGATAGTGAATGTTCACCCTCTGTACCTAAAGTAATATAATTGCATGTTTGTTGCTATTTTAAAAAATTGTACTCAAGTGTTATGGTGCTTCTTAATCAGTAGTACATAAGTTGGATGTTACCTCTAGTTTCATTTCTTGTAAACTTTCCTGATTTTATTTTTAGGTAGTTATCATTTGATAATAAATACAGGGTTGGGATTTTTTTCTTGTTTTTTGTTTGCTTTGTTTGGTTTTTTGAGACATGGTCTTTATGTAGTTCTGGCTGCCCTTGAACTCACAATGTAGCCCAATCTGTTCTTGAACTCATGGTGATCCTACTGCCTCAGCCTCTTAAGTGCTGAGATTATAAGCCATGTGCCACCACCCTTAGCTCAAGATATTTCTGTTGAAGTCAGATTTACATAACAAAATTAGTGATCTTAAAACTATCCAATTCATTCAACAATTACCTCTACCTAATTGCAAAACATTTTTAGAAATTCCTCAGTAAAGGATATTGCAATGGGCATAACTTTTGGTCTATATTAAGAAAAATTTAACTGTGCTCTAATTTTTGTTTAGGTTTTTTTTTTTTTTTTTTGAGATAGGGTCTCGCTTTGCAGTTCAGGCTGGCTCTGAGCTCACTATGTAGCCTTGGCAAGCTTCAAACTCAGCAATCCTCCTGTCTCTGCCTCCCGAGTGCTGGGATGACAGGCGTGAGCCACCACGCCCAGCACTGTGGTGTGTGGTATTGATTGCTGGTGGGCATGAGTCTCCACGCCCAGCATTATCTGTGGTTACCAGGATTGAACTCAGGACCTGGCACTTGCGAGGCAGGCGCCGGAACCACTGAGCTAACCTCCGGCCCTTTGTTTAGTTTTAAAATTAAAACATTCCTGAGTCTTGGCTATGTATACATTGCCTACATTTCGGGTGATGCTGGAACGTGTTGAATCTATAGATCAGTTTGAGGGAGTTGCCAGCCTCAGGGCCCATGACCATGACACATCTCTCCATTTGTTTATTTAAGGATTTGATTTATATTTTCAATGTTTTGTAGTATTCAGCAGAAAAGACCTAGCATGTATTTTATTAGATTTCACATTTTTAATAATATTGTGAATGATACTGTTTTTAAAGGTTTCTCCTTGTCCTTGCTTATTAAGAGAAACACGGTAGGTTTTTACATTTTAGTATATATCCTGCAGCCTTCTTAAACTCACTTATTTGTTCTGTTAGCTTCTTTATAGATTCTTGTGATTGTCCACATAGACAGCATGTTATATATGAATAGAGAGTGCTTTCTTCCCTCCCATTCCATGTGCTTTTTATGTCTTAACTGTCACACGGTCCGGTCTAGGAAGAGGTGTTGTTGCTAAGTGGTGACAGGCGTTGTGGTTCTTTCTGTATGGAGCATGAGGGCTGTAACGTGAACCCCCCTCTGCTCGGGTAGAGCTGTGTCCGGGCTTTTCTTGGGCCGAAACTGCAGAACGGGTCCATCTGGACTTAGTGCACCGCTCCGTGGGGCAGGGCCCCTGTGTGTGCAGTCGGCTCAGCGGCACAGCGTGTTCAGCCCAGATCATCTGCTGGAATCTTTACAGCAGTCACCGATTGTCCTTTTACTAGGAAAACGTAGATTGTTGCTATAGCTAGATATTAAGTAATGATGATTAGATAATGTGGACTGAAATGAATTTTTTAGCATTTTCTGTGTGTTTTCTTTATTTTTAATGTTCATTGGTTACTTTTCTTATAGCACTTAGTATCTGTTTTTCTGTCTCCTTGGAATCTGATAGAAGCAGGATTGGCAGCTGGTGTTTTGTGACTCATCAGTAGGACAGTGCCACATTGCAGTGTCCGAGTTGTAGCTGAGAAAGTCTTGAAGATATTTGCAGTGTCCTTTCTCTCTTTCAGATAATGTGCAAAATGGCACCCATGGTCGGGAAGGACATCACAGAGCGGCTCATCCTCCCTCGGTTCTGCGAGATGTGCTGCGACTGCAGGATGTTCCACGTGCGGAAGGTCCGTGAGGGTCACCTGCCTTCCGTCTGAGGACACGGCATGGGGATGTACTGGCGTGTGAGAGCTCATAGATTATTTTAGGGAACCCATGTATGTAATATGTTGAAATGCCGGTGATGCTTTTGTTGTCAGGTCTGTGCCGCCAATTTTGGGGATATTTGCAGTGTCGTTGGCCAGCAGGCTACTGAGGAAATGTTGGTAAGTACAGCAGGTGCGAAGAGCCAAGCCGTGTGTTCCAGGGAGTGCGTGGGGCCTGAAATGTGTTTGCCCCAAAATACATCAGCACAACCCTCTGAGCATGAACTACAGAGCCGAGAATAACTCGGTCTGGGTTTTCAGCCTGGGATTTAGCTCCGTGGCACTGCCACCCACCTTGCAAGCGCAGCACCGTGAGTTCAGACCCTGGTACTCTCACCCCCCCCAAAAAAGAGGTTTGAATTTCAGTCAGCTGGGCACCTCAGTCGTGCTTTGCTAAGGACCATGTGTGCAGCCCAGGATTGTCCCTAGTACATCAGTTGTTGGTTTTTCGGTTGGCCTTTAATTTTTATGCCACTCTGAAGTGTCGGGTGGCATGTTAGTCTGCAGCTGGTTAGCGCTAAGTGGCAGTGCACAGGCCGTGTGTGCATGATGCTCTCAGGTGGCACCTTCAGGAGTGTGTGCAGGTATCTGGGGCGCAGGTCAGGCATGGGCTGTTGGGTAACAGGAAGCTCCCTTTGCTGGGAGTGCTCCGGTGTCTGTGCCGTCCGTTATGAATCACCTGTGGCGTATTAAGCATTTCTGAATAGTAGTGTCAGATGACTTCCTGCTCAAGAAGCCTCGTTGTTCGAAAGACTATGAAGTAAAGCATGGAAGCGCAGGGCCCCGAGCTCAGGCCGGCGACTGACCGCCTGCCCCGCACAGCTGCCCAGGTTTCTCCAGCTCTGCGCCGACAACGTGTGGGGAGTCCGGAAGGCGTGTGCCGAGTGCTTCACGGCAGTCTCGTGTGCGACCTGTCAGGAAATCCGGCGGACCAAGTTATCAGCACTGTTCATTAACCTGATCAGTGACCCTTCACGTTGGGTATGATTTTGTTTATCATTTTCATAAAACAATACTTGGGAATCTTCTTTTTCTTTTTTTTGGGAGACATAGTCTCACTATGTAGCCCAGCCTTGAATAAATGGCGATCCTCCTGTCTCAGCCTCCTGAGTGCTGGGAGTATAGGTGTATGCCACCATGCCTGGCCTTGAGTTTGTCTTAAAGTAAGTATTTCATAATTTCAGAAATAACTTATGACTGATATGGTGGCACATTTCTATGAGGCCAACATTGGGAGGCTGAGGCAGCATGATTGCATGTTTGGGCAAGTTATGTGCTTTTTAAACAACAGAAAAGAAAAACTCTTTTAGGAGAGTATAATAGTATGGACTGATATATAAATATAGATATAGACAGATATACATATCTGTCTGTCTATCTAATCTATCTACCTATCTATTCTATCAGTGTAGTGCTAGGACTCTGGGAGGCTGAGGCAAGAGAATCACAAACTTAAGACCAGCATAGGTAACTTAGCAAACTTAATCAGACCTTATCTCAAGATAAAAAATAAGAGATAGAGAGATGTATGTAGCTCAGTGAAGGCCCTGTGGGTCCAAACCCAAGTACCACCAAGAAATAAACAAGAAAACCCTCTATTGCTATAAGATTACTGTTCTTTCTTTCTTCCTAGGTTCGCCAAGCGGCTTTTCAATCTCTGGGACCTTTCATTTCAACTTTTGCTAATCCATCAAGCTCAGGCCAGTATTTTAAAGAAGAAAGCAAAACTTCAGAAGATATATCAGAAGATAAAAATAGGTATAATTTTAAACATTATTTTTGAAATTTACTGTTTGTGAGCATCATTTCTGCTATTTTGTATTTTTTTGGAATATTTACTGTTTCTCTTGCAAATAAAAATTGGTTAATATTTTCATAAGCTTTTATTTTAAATATGAGTTGTTATCTTTTAAGTAGTTGCATATTAGATTAGAAAATGCATACAGCCTACTTAGTTTGATGGCTTGCATATAGAAAATTTAATGGTAGATTTTATAATTTTTTAATAAACTTAATAAATTATTTACCTAGTAAACTTGACATTTAGAATGTAAAATGTAATGCATATATACTTTATGTTTTGCATATATACTTTAAATGTTTTTTAAGAATTTGTTTTTAAGGAATAAAATCTAGTTTAAGATTTTTTTATATAGTCTATTATTTTTTCTTTTAGTTAATTTAGTGGGTGCTAGATTCTTTCCCTATAGATAGTTGTGATGTCTCATTTGAGGGATTGAACATTTTAATGATTGGCCCTAAATTAGTTTGCTTATTAACTAGACTATCAGTTTTAAATATATTAATCTACTGTGGTAACCAGATTTTTAAATAAAGCTTTAAAAAGTCAGCTCTGATTTTTATTTTTATTTATTTATTTTGAGACAGGGTCTCGCTTTGTAGTTCAGGCTGGCCCTGAGCTCGCTATGTAATCCAGGCAAGCCTCAAACTCAGCAATCCTCCTGTCTCTGCCTCCTGAGTGCTGGGATTACAGGCGTGAGCCACCACGCCCGGCACTGTGGTACGTGGTATTGCTTGCTGGTGGGTGTGAGTCTCCACACCCAGCATTGTTTGTGGTTACTGGGGATCGAACTCAGGACCTTGTGCTTACAAGGCAGGCGCGGGAACCACTGAGCTAATCCTTTGGCCCAGCTCTGATTTTTATTTTACAAAACTTGTAGGCTGGGGATTTAGCTCAGTGGTTCTGGCACTTGCCTGGCAATTACAAGGTCCTGAGTTTGATCTGGTACCACACACCACAGTGCCAGGCTTGGTGGCTCATGCCTATAATCCCAGCACAGTGCCATATAGAACAATGCCAGGAGAGATGGTTCATGCTTGTAATCCCAGCACTTAGGAGGCAGAGGCAGGAAGATTGTTGTGAGTTCAAGGCTAACTTGGGCTACATAGTGAGCTCAGGACCAGCCTGACCTATAAAGTAAGATGCTGTCTCAAAAAAAAAAAATTTTTTTTTCCATTAAGAATTTTCGATTGGGGGCCGGAGGGTTAGCTCAGTGGTTCCGGTGCCTGCCTCGCAAGTGCAAGGTCCTGAGTTTGATCCCCGGTAACCACATACAATGCTGGGCGTGGAGACTCACGCCCACCAGCAATCAATACCACACACCACAGTGCCGGGCGTGGTGGCTCACGCCTGTAATCCCAGCACTCGGGAGGCAGAGGCAGAACGATTGCTGAGTTCAAGGCTTGCATGGGCTACCTAGTGAGCTCAGGGCCAGCCTGAACTACAAAGCAAGACCCTGTCTCAAAAAAAAAAAAAAAAAAAGAATTTTTCGATTGAATTTTATTTGTAAAGGTATATTTAGGGAAAAACTGTTCAGACCTTAATGCATGATAAGTGTGCGTAAAGTGTAAGCTTCTGCACAGAAAGTGATTGGTCTCAGTACATGCTTTTGAAATGGTCCCTAATGCAATGCTTGAGATACCGTAGTGTTTGTCCCTCCCTTGTCATTGATGCTAACGGACATTTTCTTCTATAGGTCTTGATACTGTGATATTTGCTTTCTTGGTGTTTTGATTTGGCAGTTCTTCTTTCTTCTCTGCTGCCTTGTTTTACCTTTTTGCCCGTTCTCCTACTGTCCTGCTGAATAGCCAAACAAACCTGAGGTACTGTTTTTTGTAAAGGAAGAAAACTCAATCTAAACCTGTCTTCCTAGGAAGCACAGTTTCAGTTCTTTTGAAAACAGCTGCTGGAAAGAGTTTGAAACAGATGATGGGGGGGAATGTTATCTGTTTCTCATTTTTGAAATTCGTATACTTTTTACTATTAATCTAAGTGTACTGAAGACTTCCATAACTCATTTTAAATCTGGAGAGGGCCCTGTAGGACAGGTGGCATGCTGTGTCCGAGGCCAGGGAGTGGATAGTACCACCGTCATAGCTCCTTCGCTCTGCCGTTTGCCAGCCGCGGCGGACATGACCTAGGTGGAGGGCTTGGCTGTGTTCCAGTAAAACTTCCCAAAGCCTGTCCGAGTGGCCGCTAAGGCCATGTCTGCTGACTGGCCCTGTGTTGGAAGAGCTATTTAAAGATAGCTTAATTCCATAGTTCTTTTTCTCTTGTAATTAATGTGCTATGTCTCACGGCCAGGTCATTTGCATGCTGTGTGCAGCGCTCGGTTCTGACATGGCACCAGGCATTGCTGGGCTGTGCTACTGGCGTGCCCCAGGATGAGAGCTCCCAGCCGGGGACGCAGTTGTGTGGACAGTCCTGTACGTGTTGTCTTCTAGAGTCAGGAAGAGGTAGTCCTGTCTGCCCTTAGCCTTAAGGACACACAGCACCGTGAGCTCCAGCACCATGTTCGCCTGCCCCAAACACCCTGAGCTCTGCCCCAGCCGCCTCAGAGCTGCTGGCCTGTGACAGCGATTGATGGCTTCTGCACACCTACCTGAGCACCTACTCTGAACCCCCGCACATGGGAGGCTGTAGGTCCTCGTCCTCTCAGCTTCTTAGGCTCTCGGCTTCTCAGGGGAATGAGATAAGCAGCCCTTCCACTGCCACTTGTTCACTGCGCAGGGCTTCTTCCTGGCCCTGGGAGCATTCGCTGTCACGCCTGGGTGAGGAACTTACTGACCGCAGACGTCTGAATTGATCAGCTTCGTCTTCCGTTCCCCCCGTCAGGCTTATTCCTGCTGTTTGAAGGGTTGCTAGTTACTTCCCAAAAGAGAATTAAATGTTCAAACTTGTAAAATGAGCATTCTCTTTTTTATATTTATTGCAACAGTACATTGTCCCTGAGTGCACTGTGTTTTGCTTCTTGCTGCCTCTGCTGGGGAAGCCATCTTGTTCCATCTGTGCCCCTTTCGACACAGGGGCAGCAGCACGGGCACTGCTGCAGGTCACTTTCCCAGAGCCCCTCAGAGCGCTTTGTCTTCGCTGCTGGCAACACTGGTCCTGGGGCCTCCAGCTCCAATTGTGTCTTAAGTGACCCTCCATGTGCTGTGGCGGGCTGCAGTGGGTAAGGTCCGGCTGTTACCCTTGTTTACACTGGCCCTTTTCTGAGCCCACGCCGAGCTGCCGCCTATTAATAGATCTGATCTCAAAGCCCTTCACCATTTGTCTGTTTGGCTTGCTGGACGTATGTAAGAATAAGATCGGTCGTCACTTGGCGCATACCTGGAAGTGGTTCCCTGGCTGGTGACCCTCCACTCGACAGCATTCCTGTGTGGGATGTGCTTTCAGGCTGCGTCCTGGAGTTGCCCTGCTTCGGCTCCTGAGCCAGCCAGCCTGTCAGTCACCTTCTGATTGAAACACCAAACTGTTTTCTGGGAACTAGAGCCTCTTCTGAGCAACAGTGAGGGCATCGACCGAAGTTTACAAGGGCAAAGAAACAGATTGAAGGTTGTCGTTGAGTGACCTTCTGGTAGGCCCCCCGCACCCCCTTCTGCAGGTGCTGCAGTGGCTGGCTCTGCTCGAAGGGCATAGGGCTCCTCAGTGTCACCCCTGAGTCTCTCGGTTAGCAGCCTCTGGAGCTCTGGCAGGGAGAATTCAGGATATGGGTATTTGGTAGCTTGACACACACTGACTATAACCTACCTCTAGGGAAAATCAGTTTTTAGAGAACTTACACTTTTGACAGCTTGAAGCCATGTGTACAATAGTTCTGCCCAGAATTTAATACTGAGGGACACCTTTTCATGTTGTGTACTGTGGGCTTGAGGTTTGCACATACTCCTACATTTATATTCACTAGGTGAATAGAAGAACTTAAGTAGTCACCTCCACTGGATTTAGTTACTAAGAATATTAAAATTTATTTTTTCACTTTATGGGGAGACAGTGATCAAAGAATTCTAAGCCCCTGGGGTAGTTTTACGTTCTGGACAACCACTTAAGTAAGTTCTTTGTTATGTTGAAGTGGAAGTTTTCTTAAATTTTGCAGATAACAAGTCTTCTAAGCTTTACCCATTTGTTCTTCACTACCTCCTTGCTTTCAAATACTTTATTTGAATGATTTTTTTAAAAAAATTGTAGAGGGCCGGAGGGTTAGCTCAGTGGTTCCGGCGCCTGCCTCACAAGCACAAGGACCTGAGTTCGATCCCCGGTAACCACATATAATGCTGGGCATGGAGACACACCCACCAACAATCAACACCACATACCACAGTGCCGGACGTGGTGGCTCACGCCTGTAATCCCAGCACTTGGGAGGCAGAGACAGGAGGATTGCTGAGTTCGCGGCGGCTTGCCTGGGCACCATAGTGAGCTCAGGGCCAGCCTGAACTACAAAGCGAGACCCTGTCTCCAAAAAGCAAAAAAAAAAAAAAAAAAAAAAAACAACTGTAGAAATACCACTAGGAATCTCATATCCCCTTTATCCAAGTTCTTCAAATATTATTTTATCATATTAACTTGATGATTTTCTGTACTCTTAGAGAATACATTTTAGACAGGATATTCTTCTTACCTCCCAGATAATTTCACTGAAGAATATAGACCTTGATACATAATGAACATTAAAAAACTAAAATGATTGATACTCAGTTTTCACCATGAATGTTCTGTATAACAGAAAGGAAAAATAATGTGCTTTTTTTTTAGACAAGGTCTCACTTTATAGCTCAGGCTGGCCCTGAGCTCACTGTGTAGCCCAGGCAAGCCTGGAACTCAGCAGTCCTCCTGCCTCTGCCTCCCAAATTCTGGGATTACAGGCATGAGCCATCATGCCATCATGCCCGGTATTGTTGTATGTGGTTACCGGGATCCAGCCAGGGACCTTTTGCAGGGACTCAGTGGCCACAGAACCACTGAGCTGACTCTTCGGCCCTCCTTCCATGTTTTTTAAAAGGAGGCATCCTCCTGCCTGTTGATGTCCCTTGTGCGTTTTGTTCTGTGTTGGAGTACTGAGCCTTGAATCCAAGACTTTCACATCCCCAGGCCTTTTTAAAATTTTTTATTTTGAGCCAGGGTTGTCTAATTTGCTCAGGCCAGGCTCAAACTTTGGATCTTCCAGCCTCCACCTCCCCTGTGCATGTACCACTGCATCCTGCTTCCTCTTGTTCCCGGCTCATGTCTTGTCCTTGGAAGGACAGCTGGCCAGTCGCGCTGTCGAGATCTGTGTGTCAGTTCTTTCATCTCTTGTAGCGTCTCTTCCTCAGCCTAAAATTGTGCTCTCTTTTCCATCCTTTTGTACAGAAGGATGCCTTCACTCTGCCACTCTTCGGAGCTGTCCGGTGTTGCACTAGTGTCCCTTATGTCTCGGGGGAGCCGGTGCCCTCCAAGTCTCTCTGCGTTCTTCACCCCTTTCCAGTACCTCACGTCCCCAGCTGGTTCTCCGCGGGGCCCCGCCCACCCGTCCTGTCCAGACCTGGTCCGCCAGCCTTTTCCTGGGAGCCGCTCTCCACCCTCACTCTGCCTGGGCTCCCCCAGCCTCATCCAGTTGCCAAGGCCAGCAGTCTGGTCTTCCCAGACCCCTCCCGTTGTTTCCAGCGTTCAGGATGAAATAGGGACCGAGGACGGTTGACCGTCACCGTGGACTGCGTGCGTGTCTTCGCAGCCCTGAGCTCGCGATCTCTCGCAGGCTCGTTAGAACCGTCTTTGCTGTTCTTCTGTGCTTCCAGAGTGGTCTTGAAAGGCCTCTAATGATTCTTGCCTTCTTTTCTCCAACTCGGGCTTCTCTTAGCACCAGTACGATCATTGTTTTCTGAACACATTGCAGTATGTGGCTTCTGCCAGCTCTGGCCTCGTAGGCTGGTCCTTCCCCATGTACTTTTCTTCCCTCAGCCTCACGTAAATATCGAGCCATCATTTCCTCCCTCTGCTCAGTACACGTCCTCCCTGCGTCACCACTCCATGCGCTGGGAATTCCTTATTTGCCCATTTCTCCTCTTTGCCTCTGATTGTAATCTCCGCAGCAAGACCTTCATCTCATTCACATTCTCAAGACTATTTTCTGGCTCTTAGTAGGTGCTCAGTAAATGCTCCAAATTATCAAATCAAAGAGTAGGAGATAAACAAGAAAATGGACAGCAGTCAGTAATCACAGCCTCTAATAAGGAACTCATGCCCTTTGTTCTTAGCCATTAAGTCACACTTTTGGGGAAGACCTCTGGGGATAAAGATGAAAATTGTGGAAGAAAGAAAAATAATCCTGAATACTTTAATGGATTTTAAAATATTTTATGAGTTAAGAAGTATCTTTCATACAGTTACATGGTTCCCCCCCACACATAAGCAAAAAAAAATGTTTAATTCTCAGCTTTCACTGTCTCATTGGAGCAGAATAGCAATACAAACAATCCAAAAAATAACTTAAGATTTTTATGTATCTTAAGATACACCGTAGAATGTTCTACTTCCTGCGCTTTTCTCTGATTACCTAGTATTGAAGTTAGCATGGTATTGTAGAACCCAGGATTCTTAAATGTTACCATCTCCAACCAGTAATAATGCTTAATAATCTAGAGTCGTATTTGACATTTACTTCTCTGAGCACAACACTGGTGAAGAAAAGCAGTGTTGTAAATAATGTATAATGAAACTATTCTATTTGAGTGGATAATGTATCATTTTTAATATTTCACTTACCTAAATATTAGATGTAGTATCTCCTCATTGATTTTTCAATAATAATTTTTATACTTTCATATTGTGTTTTTTTTTCCCCCAAATGAAACAGTGAAAGGCTTGGAGATCAAGATGTGCCAGCAGCTGTCCCTTCCACTCTCAGCGTTGCCGGCCCCAGTGCCAGGCCGGAGTGCACCCTGGAAGACGGGGGCGCCGCAGCCCCGCGGGACTCTGGGCGGGAGCGGAGCGTCCCAGCCCCCGGGGACGGCTCTTCCCTTTGCGCTGCATCCTCAGAATCTCGCCCGGAAGCTGCAGCCAGCAGCGCCGAGGTTAGGAAGCCTGAGGGCTGCAAACCTGCATTCCGGGCAGAGGCTGACACCAGGTCACAAGACTCAGCACTCCTGGATCAGGAACTGTACAACTCCTTCCATTTCTGGAGGACTCCTCTTCCCGAGATAGATCTGGAAGTCGAGCTTGAGCAGGACTGTGGGAAGAGCCTCAGCCCAGAGAGGCCACAGGAAGCCCCTGAAGACCCTGTGCCAGACTCTCCAAATATCACCATGGCCACCAGGAAGGAGCTAGAGGAAATGATAGAAAACCTAGAGCCCCACATGGATGATCCTGACGTTAAAGGTATGAAGAGTCTGTCAGATTCTGTGTTCTGAGAGTGATATATAAAATGCTACAACTTGAAAAAAACTTTGCAGGGAAACTGCCTCCTTTTAAGATTGATAGATATGATTAATTTTTAAAATTTCATTTGTTGATGCACAGATCCCTCTAAAATGTTGTCCATTATTCAAGGCTTTGTATTTACAGTTTAAAATCTTGAGCCCTGCCCTATTCTGCTTCAGATTGTGTCAGCTTTTTTTATGAAATAGCAAGTAGGCGGTGTCCTCGTTTCTCAAGGAAAGATGCTCATCTGCTAACAGTGGACATAGGTTTCTGTTTTCCGTGGAGCTGTTGACTCTTACAAACCAGATTTGATTTTGTTGCTGCCTGGAACTCACCTGTCACCTGAACGGCAGTGCGTGGTGTGTGCTCTGCTCGCATGAAGCCTCCCTCTGTGCTCAGCCGTGTCCAGCTGGCCTTCTCGGCCCTGGGATTGTTTGGTCCTGTTCTGGACCCCAAACAGGGGACCGAGCATTGTGTTCAACTTGCTTGCCACCCCTGCCTTGTGCTTCATTCCTAATTTGTGTCCCTGTCATAGATATATTCATTCCAGCGAGCCAGTTTTCTGCATTTTGTGACCATTTGACCATATAGCAAGTATTGAGGTTTTGATTTTGCTTGCCCAGAATCCTGTTTTCAACCATCAATTTTATTTTTATTAAATTCCACTTTTTACCTAAAATACACTACCCACTAGTCTTACAGCATGTTGTAGGAGCCCTCATTGCCTGACAGTACTAGTTTGTTCTCTGGCACTTAACAGATACTAATTGAAATAGTTGAACGACCGGCTTTATGATTTTTTTGACAAATATACTAAAAATACTTTTCCACAGTGTGCTTTTTAAAGACCTGTGCATGTGTAGAAGTTTCAGAGTGACTTTGTGCAGCACAAGTAGCTAATACTTCTTATTGTGCCACGGCTGATACCCCAACCATCACTAGGCTATGCGTAGTCACCTATGAGGAGACAGCAGGGAATGAAGGAGTAATATACAAAGGCTAAGGAGAATAAAGAACAACCACGTTTGGGGGGCCGGGAGTTTATCATTAGCTCCCTCCTGGCTGCAGGTCACCAGCCTTAGCTCTGTCCTGGCTGAGACAACTTGCTCTGGATCGATCAGTGTTTGTGATCAGAGCACCGAGGAAGGAGGGGGAGGGCAGAACTAGTGCCCTGAGGAGCCAGGCTGTGAGAGGCAGGAACTGGACCTGCATGCGCAGCACAGGGCGCAGCTCTCGTGCAGGGCAAAGCCCACAGCCACCTGCTTTGTCTCAGCCCACATCTGGTCTCGGAGGGTCCCACCTCCCCAGCCCGCATCTCCCTCCTGTAGTGTCCCGGCCTCGTGGACCATGGAGCCCTCTGTGTGGCTGTCGGCCCAGGGAAGTCTGTCTGCGACGCCAGCCCAAGGTCGTCGGCAGTTTTCACCTTGAGGACTTAAGAGTGACATGTCATCTTAATCAGTAGCCAAATTATAAGCCAAATTGACAAAACCCCAAGGCCTGTTCAGTGCAGTTTCAAGCTGGTCTCCTGCACTATTTGACTTAAAATTGTACGTGGTTGAGATATTTCAATATAAATACCGTCTGACTTAATCAGTTCTGCTTCCAGTTTGGCTCTCATGCTTGCCACATGCAGATTTGTTGCACGTGCTGTCTGCTGGTGCTGCTCCCCAAGTTCCCTCCGGGGTACTCATTCACTAGCAGTCCTTCCTGAGCCCAGGGTCTCGGCCTGGCTGGGAGGCGGGGTGCCTGGCTCCTGCAAGGGCACCGCACCAGCGTCCATGGCAGAGCAGAAGCCAGAGGAGGCGCCGTGCCGGAGCCGTGCAGTGACGGCTGCAGAGGTCTTGCGCGTTTGCTTCTCTTGAGGTTGGATGTTTAATTGCGTAATTCAAGTAACTAATCTTCTATCCTCTCAGAATAAGTTTTGAATTTATAATAACATTTTTACTAATTTGAGGACCTTTTCCTTTTTTAATTCTGCTATTGTAGGACAATCATTTTCCTTCAAACTGTGAGAAACTATGCATACTTCTCCAAGCAGAGCTTTTATTCCAGATTGAAAGCTAAGTTCTGCCTGGGGCGTGTACTACTTCCATTGCCTGGTCAGGTTTTTCCAGACTTAGTAAGATGGTGCAGGGTCTTACAGGCAAAGTGAAGAGCTGGGCTGCCAGAGAAGCTGCCCCAGCCTGTGGCACCAGACTCTGAGACACACTCTGAACTGGAGAAGAGCAGCTGTCCGCACCCAAACCCGGCTCTCAGCTGCTGTCTCAGTAGAATCCAAGGCCATCATGAGAAAACAAGTAGCAGATTTCATTGCCGCCTGCAAATCTCTCTCAAATCGTCATGCATCACTATTTCCAAGTATTTCAGCCTCCTTCAGAGGTAAAAGGCAGGTCCTGGTAAAACCCTTGTGTGCCGGTTCCCCAAGTTCCTTGTGACGGTGCCTTACATCCGAGCACACGCGTCATCTCTCCTCCTCTTGACTGAGCCTGGAGCGTCACTGCTGGGCTCCATCTTCAACTATTTAAGCTACTGTGTTTCCATGAAAATAAGGCCTAAGTGTAAAGTAATAGGCCTCAAAAAGCAGAGAACAAAAGTGCTGGCCCACAGCCTGTTCCCGTCACCTGCTGTCACTGCCCTCGTGCTCAGTGGCTGCTGTCAGAGGCAGGGCAGGCAAGGGCAGACAGCGCTGGCAGTTTGGATCTCTCGTTGTTAAGGCTGATGATTTCCAGCCAGGTCTTATTACCAGGGAAAGAGGGTCAGTTTCCAGGGTCACTCATCTGAGTTTTCATAAACGTACAAACTTAAATAAGGGCAGTCGTGGGCAAAATGAAGGGAAGCATGTGATAGAGACAGGGTCTGACGTGTTCTGGGACAGGCTCTGCCTTCGCTGTGTCCAGGGAGCAGTGGGGACCATCAGCTACGTCCGTGCACAGCTATGTAGTATGTGCCTCTGTGGCGTCCACTGCCGTGGCCCTCCTGAGTCATGTGGTCTCTTGAGTCCTGTTGGCGTTGGCCGAGAGAACCTTGACAGATCCCAGGAAGACGAGGGGCCGAGTGCCTGTGACGGGCGTGTGCACATGGCTGCCGGGATTCTAACGCGTGAGGGAAGGCCCGGAACACGCTGTGAGCGGGCACCTGCAGCTGGCCCCAGTTAGCCAGTCGGAAGCACCTCGGGTGTGTGCCTGGCGCTTTGTGTACTTAGACAAGAGGAACTCTGCGCTGCTGCAGCATTGTAATAGGTTCTCTTAGGGAATTGAATTGCTGATTATTTTCTTTAAATACATTTTAAGTTTCTCACATTTTGAACACCAAGTTGATTGCTCACAGTAAGTGCTAAGCTGCTAAGCAGTAATTTTTGCTAATTCTGATTTCCTTGGGGGCAAATGAAGAGTGGCTTTTCTCCATTCTCAGTGTCCTTTGTGAAGAAGCAGCAGTAATTGCAGGTTAAAGAGCCGCTGTGCGCCAAGTGCTCATTCTGAATCGCGGCAAGCTGGCCGTGCTCCCAGGGGACCCTGTGCCTGGGACAGGGTAAGAATTGTACGTGGCAGGAGTTTGAGCAGGGGCGGCACACATGGTGTTAGGCACGAGTTGTTTTTCTGACCTGGCGACCTCAGTAGTCAGGTTCACTCGGGGTTGGCCCTTTGCAATAGAAAGTGAGTCTTGGGTTGCAGTTTGGTCGTTCAGGCCTGCAAGGCTCACGGTCACTGAGTTCAGTAAAAAGAAGCTGGGTTAGATGAGATGTTTAGATGTAACCGGCTCAGAAGTCTTTGTAATTGCCCTTGTTTTATGCCGGCAGGGTTTGCGTGACTGCTCTCTGCTGACGCAGCTTAGTAAGTAAGCTCCTCACTACCACCACGTAGTTAGCTTCTCCTGAGATTGACCTGTTTAGGGAACCGGAGGTACTTCCGGTAACTAGGTAGCATTTCTGTTTTCATACTAACGCAGAATAATGTACAGTAGTGGATAAACATTTTAATATCATGAAAGCATGTTAGTTTTCTCCTTTTTTTTCCCAGAAGAACTAATGATTTAGCATCGTAGACTTTTTTCCAGTTTTCTGGTGGCAGTTTGGAAAGTGCACGTGCTACTGCTAACACACGATGCGCCAGAGGACAGCCCAGAACCGGCTGCCCCTGACTGTCTTCCCTTCTCCCGCAGCTCAAGTGGAGGTGCTTTCGGCTGCCCTGCGCGCCTCCAGCCTGGACGCTCACACAGAGCCTGTGGGCGTGGAAAAGAACAGCGAGCTGCAAGATGAACCGGGTATAAATGAGCTACCAAATTGTAAAATAAATCAAGATGATTCTGTGCCTTTAATCAGCGATGCTGTTGAGGTAACGAACCCAGGGGTGTTGACCGATGGGAGCAGTTTGAGTCTGGGAGTCTGTTGTCAGGGAAAGCTGCAGCTGATCACTCCGTAGCTAGCACCGTCCTTCGGCAGCTCTTCTTCTGCATGAAGTATAAGTCATAGCTCTCAGCGCGTCCTGTCCTTGCGACACTAGTGTCTCAGTAAATGCCTGGAAGCCTAATGCCAGTGCTGTCTCTACACCCATCCTGCTAGACGATGTGAACGTAGCTCACTGCAGTGAAATAGTCTTACTGGAAACAAAGCCCTTTATCAAGAATAATTAACTCTTCCCTTTTCTTTTTGGAGAGGTGCTTTGTTTCTGATCGGACCATTTCACTGCAGCGAGCAACACAGTATTCTGAGCAGAAGATCGGGACTTGAGGCCGTGTTGCGGAGGCCAGTGGCATTATCTGGACTCGAGTGTGAGGGTGGGTACTGTTACTGGCATCGTCTTTGCTGCACAGCTGTAGCTGTTCATACGATCTTCCCGTTCCCACCGCATCCCTCTCCAACCAGCATCCCTTGAGTGTTTCTTCCCTCATGTTACATAATCAGAGGAGGAGTCCACTCCCTGCCCTAGTCCAGCGGTCCCAGATCCTGTCCCCTTGAATGGTACAGCTCAGGAAAGTGTCGACATTGGGGTGACCAGAGGATTCTTAAGTTTCGGTGCATTTCTACTTTATCTTTTGTTAGATGACATCTAGTACAGTAGAAATGTGTATAATATCAGCTTTGGACCAGAACCTTAGCTACTTACTGCATATTTTAGACGGTTTTGTTTACTTTTCGTTTTGTGTATGGGGGTGTTAATCTCAGAGTGTTTTTTGTGAAATTAGGTATTAACAACTGAGAGTAGAAAAGTAGACAGAAACTACACATGCCACCCAGGGCCTCAAGGATAACTCAAAGAACCTCTCAAAACCACTTTATAAGTGAGCTAATTTGAGAAATTAAGACCATCTAAAATTACTTTCAGATTTATTTTTTAATTACTTTTCTTTTTTTTGAGAATTCAACAAATTGATTTAAGTCAGAGTTGTCTTGAGGTCTTAGGCATGTGTATAGATTTATAAAACCTGCAGAGTTTGTGTGTCTGTTTGCACGCGCACGTGTGTGTCTTTGGGGCAGAATGGAAGGTGAGCGGGCTCCTGAGATAGGGACTTGTGTGAGCCGCACAGCAGCAGCTCTTGAAGTCGCTTCCTCTCCTCACAGAGCCTGGGCCCCGGCCTTCACCGCCTTCACGGCGACCCGGATGTGAGCAGCAGCAGCAGCCTCAGCCCGGATGAGGAGCGGCGGCCCAGGGTGCAGGCAAGTGGCGGGTGCCCCCCGCTCCGGCTCCTCCCTCCTGTGCAACCGTTTCCCACCGTGTTTGGCGTTGTGCATAGTGATTGTTTTCAAGCACATCCCTTGGAATAAGAAAATTCACAGTGGCGAATTGCACGTAAGCACAAATCCTCCCCAGCTGCAGCTCTGCCAGGTCCCTTCGCAGATTGGGGAGCGCTTTGAGGCACCCGCAGAGGCACCCCGGCTGTCTCCCAGGCTGCAGTGAGCACATCATGCTCCCAGGCCTCTCCTCCTGCCTGAGTCACCAGGAGCTCTGAGATCTGACTCTAGTGTCAGGACAGAGCGCGTAAATGGCCTGAAGCCGCCGTGGAGCGCCACGGACCCCGAACCACAGTCCACTGCAGAGACTTGGAAGTGGGGAGGTGGAGCTGGAGTCAGTGGGGCACGCTCTGTGCTTCTCTTTCCGTCTGTAACAGACGCACTGTGGGGCTCCCCCAAGCCCTGACCCTGGAGCCGCAGCCCCTCCCCCACTGCACCTCGTCCACGCGTGCTCCCCAGGCGAGCTGACACCACACGACCACCAGCACCACGTGTGTCATCGACCCCGCACTTATGCTGCTTTCGGGGACTGTGTTAGGTCTAGAAGTAGATGTAGTAGGTCAAGTGTTGCATGTGCTTAGTTTTTTCGTGTTTTTTTTAACTAAAGTAGAATGAGCGTGCATAGTTTTGAAATACGCTTTTCCAGCTTACATTGTAGAGATACTTTGTCAATACATACAAATTATCACATTCCATAATGGATTGTTTCCATTTAATTTGTTTTTCATAGATAATGTAGGTAAAAGGGGCCATGCTTTTCCCCTCTGCTCATCCACTGCTTCCCGAGTAACAGCAGTCTCGGCTCCCTTTGACCTTCCTTCCAGAGCGGCACTGGACGGACACCCGGCAGCAAGCCTCTCTCCATACTCTACACGTAGATGTGTCCCCTCTAACGTTTTATAAATGCTGCTGAAATCTCCAGGGAACAGTTGTCTGTTAGTCCTGTTGCCGACCGGGTGTGGAGGACCTGCCTGACATGTTCATGGGCAAAATGCCACCTCCTTTGATATGTTGACTGATTAATTCTCAAAGACTTTCAGCTCTTTCCTGCTTTAAGGTCATATTCGTCATTGTGCCAGAGTCGTTTTTACTTGTGTGCTTCCCCTAACTTGCACTTCTTGAATTAAATTGTTGGATGTGGCGGGGGGTCAGAGCCTTGCATTTGGGAAGCACTTCTCCCCGCCCTGGCCCAGCAGCTACAGATCCCTCCACATGCTCCGCTGTCACCGTGTCCCCTGTCTCCATCAGGACGTGGTGCCTCAGGCTCTGCTGGACCAGTACTTATCCATGACCGACCCCTCCCGCGCACAGACGGTGGACACGGAGATCGCCAAGCACTGTGCGTACAGCCTGCCCGGGGTGGCCCTGACCCTTGGTAGACAGAACTGGCACTGCCTGAGAGAGACCTATGAGACCCTGGCCTCTGACATGCAGGTAAGTGTGGCAACCGGACAGGGAAGAGCACACTGTGGTTGCGCTTTCAAAACCCAAAGCACCGTTGTGTGGCCTCCAGCTCTGACCTGGCGTCACAGGAAGTAGTGTGTGAAAGTTGAAGCAGAGCATTTTCTTTGTGCAGTCAGAGTTCCAGAGCTTTACTTCTCAGCTTTTCTCTACTGTACTTGACATGCCTAAGTTCCTGGTTTAGAAATGTGTTTTATCTGAAGTTGGTTTGTAGATTAATTCTTGAGAATAAATGTTCCCTAGATATCTTGGTATAAATGTTTTGTCTTTATACCGGATCCTTAATGGATAGGGTGGTGGGATTTATTAGCACTGCCCAGTTGTGTCCCTATGCCCAAGTGGTGAGGTGCTGATGGAGAGTTGATGGTTTTCTCTGTTCCTAAATTACCCCTTCAAAAGAGCAGGAAAAGAAGTGTCATGCAAGCTATTGTGTCTAACAGCTAACTTATTTTTGTGTGTCTTATTTGGCATTCCTGGGGTTTGAACTCAGGACCTTTGCACAAACCTGCCACCCTAGCCCTTTAAAAAAGTTTGTTTTTTATTTGGTGATGGAGCCTCACCAAGTCACACAACTTGGTCTCAAACTTCGGATTCTCTTGCCTCGAGCTGCCAGCACTAGTGCCGAGTTGTGGGCCTGTGCCACCACGCTTGGTTAGCATCTTCTCTGAGGCTGTCTCCCTAGCTTAGGTGACTTAAAACCTCCCTTGTGTTAGCTCTAGGCTCCATCAACCAAAAACTTGCTCCTCGTCTACTGAAATCAGAAGGGTCAGTGAGTCTGTACGGAGACAGGAGTGGTTTTCCCTTCAACTGTGCAGTGCTTACTCTTTCTCAAGGAATCAATGCTGTGGACTCAGCACTTTGGAATTGGAAAGTAACCTTGAGGAAGTGGAGCTTAGGCTTCCCCTCCAGCCTTGGAGGCCTGCGGGCCAGAGCCCTGGCTTGAGCCCTGAGCGCGGGTCCGGGTGTGAGGACGGAGCCAGTGTCCACACAAGCCCGTGCACCGTGAGCCTAGAAGGGCCCAGTGCAGGGGGCTCCGTCTGGCAGTCTGTTCCTCTGTCCCTTCCCCCTCAGCACGTCTCTGCCTTCTTCCCATGACTCAGGCAGCAACATTAAATGAGAGTAGAGAGGGGCTTCGCCACACGGTGCTTCACGAAGGTAGAGTTAAGTATAACATGTCTGACTTATAAATTAATGCAGCATGGAGAACACAATGGGTTTTTGTGGGGGTCTTTTTGCTCGTTGTTTTTAGACAGGGTTGCACTGCATAGTCCAGGCTGTCCAGGGACTCGTGCCTCTGTGCCTTGAATGCTGGGGTTACAGTTGTACACTACCACACCCAGCTTAAGAAATGTTTATAATTTAAAGATTCCTATTCATATGTTTCAGTTAGGCATTCTTTTCCAAGGGCTGTTAGCAAACAAATTTTCCTGTTGTTATATTTCTTAACAGTTTGGTAGACAGAATCTCATATCTTTTTTTGTTGTTGTTTTTTCCTTTTTTTTTTTTTTTTTTTTGAGACAGGGTCTCGCTTTGTAGTTCAGGCTGGCCCTGAGCTCACTATGTAGCCCAGGCAAGCCTGGAACTCAGCAATCCTCCTGCCTCTGCCTCCCGAGTGCTGGGATGGCAGGCATGAGCCACCACGCCCGGCACTGTGGTATGTGGTATTGACGGCTGGTGGGCATGAGTCTCCACGCCCAGCATTGTTGTATGTGGTTACCGGGATCGAACCCAGGACCTTGCGCTTGCAAGGCAGGCGCCGGACCCTCTGAGCTAAATCTCCGGCCCCAGAATCTCATATCTTTATCCAAGACGGCAGGATGGGGATCCCAAGCCAGAGTCACGTGGGGTGGCGCGAGGGGCCTCAGACGGTCACGGCTCTGAGTGAATCCGGGATCAAGTGCTCAGCAGCCTGACGCTGTGGTCAGTGACCCCTCAAGGCCGTTGTTCCTCACGAAGAGGAAATGAGGGCTGCGGGGACTTTAACAGCTGGCCATACTTTGGATACACAGTAGCCATCTGAAACTTAATGTCCGCTATCTCTGCTATTCTGTGCTGACATGATACTGTGAAGTGGTGACAACAGTCCCAAGAGCTCCCTTTGTCTTTGCAGTGGAAGGTGCGCAGGACCTTGGCCTTCTCCATCCACGAGCTCGCGGTTATTCTCGGGGATCAGTTGACAGCTGCGGATCTGGTTCCAATTTTTAATGGATTCTTAAAAGACCTCGATGAGGTCAGGATAGGTGTGCTTAAACACTTGCACGATTTTCTGAAGGTAAATCTACTCTTTCGCACAGAATCATGTACTAAGATTCCGAGGGAACCTCAAGCTTCTGCTTTTGGTGATAGCAGCTCTTTGCGCTCTTCTGTAAGGACAAGTACACATGATTTCCTAAAGAAATAGATCAGATCAGCTTTGCCGATTTCATCTTCATTTTTAAATTTAAAAACAATTATGCTAAAGTTCATTTATAAATGATGTTAGGCTGTTACAATGAACACATCTACCTTTTTCTTTGTTGAAATTACGGAATAAAATACATGTTAGAAAGGTCCGTGGCCCTGCAGTTGGAGGCTGTCTGTACTCTGGGGATCGCCCGTGCTGCCCAGAGGGTAGGCCCTGGCCTTTTACGGGCGGGTCAAGCTGCACACACTCTTGCTTCTTACACTTTCATTTTGAAGGGCTCTCATAATTCTAAGCTTTGAGTTACAGAAATAACCCTAATCCTACTTTTAGGAGTCAAAGTATTTTATCTAGATTATACTGAAACTTCTTTTAGTGTTCCAGTGATGTCCTCTGTGGCTTTTATCCGCTCCTCTCAGAAAGCAGCTGTTGTGTATAAACGTTACATATTAGCGCACAGGTCCAGAGCAGGCCCCGCCCCTGTTCTCTGTCCTCGGTACCTGTGGCCCTGGCTGCGGTTTCTCCAGACTTGTTACCTGCTTAGGCTGTCATGGGTTTTACATGTGGAGCATGGTGGCTCTGCCATGCCTGGTGACATGTGGTCGCATGGTCCTGGTGCGGGCTCAGTGTTTGCCTTCATGAGCGATGCCCCAGGACTCTGCCGTGTCCTTGTCCCTGGAGCCACTAATGCACCGCTTTGGCCCTGTGTGGCTCACACCACTACGGCGGCGCCCACGTGGATGGGAGAGTGACCTTGTCTGATCAGGAGAGAGCTTCTCCCCGCTTCTCCCCCACTGAACTCTTTCAGCATCAGTGCTAACCCTGGGATTTCCTGTTCCTGCCATCTACAGAGATGTCAGGCGTGGGTCCTGGGAGTCCATCTGTTTTGCCCTCACCCTGCAGCACCCCGCCTGCTCCTCGGGGCCCTTCTCCCAGTCTCGCATGTGGCTCTGCCCCAGAATCCTGAGACAGAAGCTAAAGGGTGCTTGGGGTCAGTTTTCGATCACTGGGTTCACTTGTTTTTTTTTTTGAGACAGGGTCTCGCTTTGTAGTTCAGGTGCCTGGCCCTGAGCTCACTTATGGAGCCCAGGCAAGCCGCCGCGAACTCAGCAATCCTCTTGTCTCTGCCTCCCTAGTGCTGGGATGACAGGCGTGAGCCACCACGCCCGGCACTGTGGTATGCGGTGTTGATTGTTGGTGGGCGTGAGTCTCCACGCCCAGCATTGTATGTGGTTACAGGGGATTGAACTCAGGACCTTGCGCTTGGGAGGCAGGCGCTGGAACCACTGAGCTAACCCTCTGGCCCACTGGGTTCACTTTTTAAACTGATACGTGAAAACACGAGGCCTGCAGTGGCTGCTGCGTGGTACTTCAGTACCCGTGTGCCTGGCACGGTGTGCCCTCTCCCTTGGCGCACACTGGCAGGAGCTCCCTCCAGCCTCACCTGTTGCTCTTTGCTCACGGTTTCCTTGTCTCTCAGCATGAAAACTGTCTGAAGGAACCCTACTGCCCTTGGTGGTCATTTCCTGAGTTCAGGCAGCTCCCTGCCACACTGCCCAGCCTTGCAGTGCCAGGCGGTAGGCAAGCGCTTCTGTCCATGCCCAGGCTGCACCGAGAGCCAAGACCAGCAACACTGTCCCCGCTCGGTGTCGATGGGCCCGCACCCATCAGTGTCAGCCTGCTCTTCAGCAAAGGCGGAGCCGTCGCCAGGACATGTGTTTCCACAGGGCACCTACTGTGTGCACTCGCAGCAGGCTGGGGGGCGGGGCGAGCTGTGCCCCAGGATGGCCCAGAGCAGGGGTGACTCTGCAAGGTAGAAGGGATTTGGGGGAATTAGTCTATGCATTGAAAAGCATTAAAGATAGGTGCTACATTTCTTCAGAACTACCTACAATATTTATGGTCCACTCTCAAGCATTCTACTAAAAGAAATGATGCATATACTTTGTCCTGATTAAGTAAAAATATTTTTAATTTGTTCTTCAGCTTCTTCATATTGACAAAAGAAGAGAGTATCTGTATCAACTCCAGGAGTTTTTGGTGACAGACAATAGCAGGAACTGGCGCTTCCGAGCCGAGCTGGCTGAGTAAGTCCCGCGAGCTCCCTGACGCTGGGTGCTGCTGGGTCCTCCACGCCCTGTGGCCTCACGCCAGTGTGTCTCCTTTCCGTGTGAGTGGCACTGGCCTGGCCCTTCCGGTCTCGCTGGGGGATGTGGGTTTCCCTGGCGACAGCGGCTGTCTGCAGCGGGGCTCACCTCCATCTGGGTGGGGAGGGGCTTCCACTCAGGAAGGTGTCTGCCTCCACACCTGCCTGGGGGGCTTGGCACCGTCTGCCTACAAAGGATGCCCTGGTGCATTTGCTGACCCAGGGTAGGGTGGGGGCAGTGGCCCCACGCAGGGCAGGCTGAGTGTCCCACCTCTCCGGCAGGGGCCTGGCCCCTCTGGGAAGCTGCAGCGTGAGGCACCATGAAGTCCTGCCTCCCTCCGATGGGACAGCACCACATGTGTTCCCGCCCCGCCTGCCCACTGCCAGCCGTCCCCATGAAACCCCCCGTGGTGGGTGGTGCTTCTCAGGATGTTCGAAGCCATGCCCGGAACCACAGTCTTCGACCAGCCTGTTTCGTGTTGCTGTGACAAAACTCATGACAGTCACGAGTCAGGGGAGGGGCTCGGCTGTCGTGGCTCCGACCCACACTGGGGGGGAGAATGTGCCAGCCAGACGAGCTCTTCCTGCAGGACAGTCCCTGGTGCCCACGGCCTCGCTGCTTCTGCCCTGCCAGCAGGGAGGCCCCACCTCCTCAGGACAGTCACTTACCCTGGGGACCGAGTTTCCAGTACGTGTACCTGGGGAGGTGCCACATCTGTGCCGTGGCAGATGACCCCAGTCTTGCAGATCTCACCTGGCACCATGGTGAGCCCCCCCCCCCATCTCAGCTCATCAGGAAGCTGTGGAGGGAGGGTCACGAGTTGGGCAGTTCAGCGAGACCCCGTCTCGCAGGAGGGCCGCTGGCTGACGTGCAGGAGACGGGCCCTAAGTCCTGTCTCGGTTACCGGAAAATAAGCCGCTGTCCTCACTGCAGGGCGGAGTGCGCCGCCTAGCGCCAGCTCTGGGCAGGAGCCGCGGGCAGCTGCAGCCGGTCTCCCTGTGTCCCTGCAGACAGCTGATCCTGCTTCTCGAGCTGTACAGCCCCAGAGACGTGTACGACTACCTGCGCCCCATCGCGCTGAACCTGTGTGCAGACAAAGTGTCCTCCGTGCGCTGGATTTCCTACAAGCTGGTACGTTGGCACCATGTCTCCGCGCGTCTGACGAGGCCGCGTGTGGTCCCATGCCGTGCCCTCCTCCCTATGCTCCCTGCAGGTCAGCGAGATGGTGAAGAAGCTGCACGCGGCCTCGCCTCCGACGTTCGGCGCAGACCTCATCCGCGAGCTTGTGGAGAACTTCGGGCGGTGCCCGCGGTGGTCAGGTCGCCAGGCCTTCGTCTTCGTGTGCCAGGTAAGAGGCCCCCACGCTGCTGCCCCTGCCTGCCCCACACGCTCGGCTCCACCCCCGGCCAAGTTCATCCTGCCTTACTCTGGGGCACCGTAGCGTGTCCTGCGGCGTCGTGTCCCCTGCAGACACGCGTCCAAACCACGGCCCTCGGCAGCACAGCTGGTCAGCGCGGGTGGGCGGCGCCAGCTGCTCTCCGAAGAACAGCTTTCGGACTCTGTAGGAGTCTTTTTAAAGAAAAAAAAAATGTACATTTTTAAAACTCGTCTTTCACTGACAGGTAGAACCTGTCCGCACTACGGGGGCAAGCGTATCTGTCTCCAAAGCTCCGTCACATCTGTGTTCTGGGAGTCCCGCGGCTGCCACCCAGGTGCCAGCCACCGAACTCCATGGCACTGCCCACTGGCCGGCACCACTCCCCTCCCCCTGCGCCTCTGAGCACCTGGGAGCCAGCTTCAAGCAGGCCCCGTGGCCGCGCTGACGCCCCGGTTCTGTCACTAGACTGTCCTCGAGGACGACTGTCTCCCCATGGACCAGTTCGCGGTGCACCTCATGCCGCATCTGCTCACGCTGGCCAGTGACAGGGTGCCCAACGTCCGAGTGCTGCTGGCCAAGACGCTGAGGCAGACGCTCCTGGAGAAAGGTAGGCAGCAGCTGCGAGCCAGCATGGAGGCCCGCGGCCCACGCAGGGCTCCCGGCGAACACGGTCAGAGGGCCGTGGGGGCAGTGCACCCCGCGCCTCAGCTTACAAGCGTGCGGCACGGCAGGACACCAGGGCCACAGCCCGCCCCGCCCCGCTCACTGAGGTCACACGCCCTGAGGCCACGTGCAGCCACCAGGTGCCTCTGTGGGGTTCCTGACAGTTGACATGTGAACAGGGCAGGGGTGGGGTTCCAGAGTAAGCAACTGCGGGCTGTGCCGATTCTCCCGGCCTGCTGTGCGAATTTCTTTGGAAGCGATGAAAATAACCCGGCCGGGCAGACGGCCTGGCTCTAGGAGGAGCGCGGCTGACGTCGCAAGCCTCTTCCTTCCACGCCGGTGGGCAGGGAGCTCAGTGTCCTGCGGTTTCACCTGGCACGGAACAACACCTGCCCAGGCCCAGGCCTCTGGCACATCACGGAGGGACGGTGTGGCTGGCTGTGTGTGTGTAGCAGCTAAGCTATACGCACTTGCTGCACCTGACGTGGCGCGTGCTGTCGTGTCGTTGCCAGAGTACTTCCTCGCGTCCGCCAGCTGCCACCAGGAGGCCGTGGAGCAGACCATCATGGCCCTGCAGATGGACCGCGACAGCGACGTCAAGTACTTCGCCAGCACCCACCCCGCCAGCACCAAGATCTCCGAAGACGCCATGAGCACAGCCTCCTCCACCTACTAGTCCGCCGCAGCCTCAGGCCCTGCTCTCTGGCCACGGCCGGCCACCTGCGAGCCTGCTGCCCACGGGCCGGGCCGAAGCAGGGCAGACGCCTGGCTGAACCTCGCCGGAAGGGAAAGGCGTTTCTCAACGACTCTCACGCCACCAAAGCCTTAACTCTCCTGTCTTCCCGAGGGACCGGCACCTGAGGCCGAGTGCTTTCCTGAAGGGCGGGACGGGGCACCCAGAGACCTGATCGCGCTCTCTGGGCTCATCTGACAGTAGATGAATGCACTGTACAGCCGAAGCGCCGCACACCGTACGGCCGGTAAGGCCCCCAGTGTCGGCCCACTGCCCCCCGCGGCCCTCGGGATAGCTCCAGACGGCAGGAACCAAGAGACGCGTGCGGATGCCGCCCAAGGCCCTGATGCTAACACTAAAGCAGAATCGGATTTTAACTTATAAATGCAGCACATTGCTGTGCACATTTGCAGAATGTCTGTTCCATTTCTGTCCTGATCTCATGCTGGTCATGACAGGAAGGAGTTTCTCAGCGTGTGTCTGTCGGTACACGGACTCGACCGTGGTTAACTCTGAGGTGCGACTCTCCACGCTGTGCATCTGTGCGGCCACTCAGGAGTGCTGCAGCCCTGAATCATGCTGTCAGAATGGTCGTGGCACAAGTTCTCTTGTCCAAATAAAATTTATCGAAATCTATAGCGACACACACGTGTTTTCCACATGTCTATGAATAAATGATTTGTGACCTGCAGTCATGACTCGGTACAAAACGGGGAAACCAGACAGAAGTGTGACCTCCGCTCGGTGTGGCCATCCTGGCTTGGCGTAGCTGTGGGGAGCGCCGCTGTCCCCTGCCGTGGGGTTCCCTCATCCGCAAGGCAGCCCTTAGGAAGAGCAGCGGGGGGAGAGGGTGCTGTGCGTGGGAACCGGAGCCACGCCCGGTGCCAGGCGAGTCGTTTCACTCCGTACACAGCCAGAAGCTGTGAAGGACTGCAGGCCGCTTCGAGCGGGGACCATGCGCCGTGTCCGTGACTGGGAACAGGCACACAGCTTCCACGCGGGTGGCTACAGGCAGGGGTAGCGATTCCAACAGGGGCTGATTCCTTGCTAATGGTACCTCAGAAACATCTGTTCCTCCGATCTCAGTCCTCTAAATGGCACGAGAGCAGCTTCCTGCTGTCCCTGATGCCCGCTGGCCAGTGTTCCAGGCCACCATGAGACCCTACCGGCAAGGAGAGAGACCTCACGGAATTCACATGAGGACCGCACGGGTATCTGTCGGTTCCTAAGGAGGTCCTGACTTGCAGCTGAACAGCAGTGCAGCTAGGGTGGCCTAGTGGCCGAGCCAGGAGCTGTGTCACACAAGGGCTCGCCTGTCATGCAGTGTCACCGCTTATGGTCCCAGGTGGAGAACAGAGCACAACAGCAGGCCGGGTGACATTCCACGTCACGATGAAACCCAGAGCACAGCTCCTCGCTGCGTGGGGACCACACACGGTGGACGCACAGCACTGCCAGGTAAGAGCCCGGCCGGCCAGTCGGCTGAGGATGGAGGTAGCCTGTTAGCTTGCTGTGCTTGGTCACGTCCGACTCCACCCTCCCCTTGAAGGGCACAATGCCCCAAGTGGCCTGGCCAGCACCAGGTCCGTCTGGATGCCACTCCTTGGGATTGCCGCTACCCTGCTATAGCTTTTGACACGGAAAAGCCCAGCTGGTGTTTCCTGCGTCTCTGGCTGCCTGCTCTGACCCAGGAAACCAGACTGCGTGGCTACTGAGAGGGCTGGCTTGGGGGAGAGCCGGATCCTGCAGCCACCAGGACGTGCGCCTACCTGCCTCTTCCCGGACCCTTTCAACACCAAACAGCAGCGCTGCCCGCGTGCTGACAGCTGTCTGGCCGGTGGCCCCGCCGCAAAGCCGGGAAGGTGCTCGGAGCAGCTCCGCTGAGCAGTGGCCTCTTCAAGCAGCGTCCTGGCTCGAGCCAAAGAACCTGGATCTGCAAGTGCACGTGAAAAAGTGAGATGGCGGCGTCTTCGTTCCCGCCCTGACCCCGTGCTGGGGGCAGGAGGCCAGGGCCCCCCTGCGTGCCGGGGCTCCAGGAGGAGGCCGACCCTGACCCGTGACTCCCTGTCCTAACCTGCGGAGGCCTTGGCCTTGAAATCACCAGCCGTAAACAGACATTCCAGCAATGACTAGTTTTTGTGGGAGATCTCTTCTACACCATCAAGCCACGTTAGTGACTCTGTCCATTTCCTGTAGGGAAATTAGTTTCGTGACTTGGAAAAATCATTCTAAGCTTCACCTGGTGTCAGGCCTGGTTCCGTCCCCACCGCTGCACACACACAGCCTGGGCTGGACACCTTCACACAAGCTCGGCCATCGGGTTTCCGGCCACAGTTTGTTTAGGCCACGGGTGGGCTTGCTTCTACCGAGCCGGTTTTTCTTCTCTATCAAATTTCATTGACTTAAATTTAGGAAGATTCAGGCTGGGGATGTAGCTTGCCTGCCTAGCAAGCACAAGGTGCTGAGTTCGATCCCTGGTGCTGCAAAAAATAAAAAAATTGAGCAAGATTGAGGATTTGCAGGTTTCAGTCAGCAATTTACTACAGGAGTATTTCACCCGTTTGACCTGTTCGGTGCTAATGACATTAGTAATTGTGACTGTCTGGACACAGGAAGTGCTGATTCAATTAAGAACATTAAATACATGTCTTTTATAACCATACTGGCTGCAGGGAAAGTATCATGCTACGCAAATCCAGCTCTCTAGAATTCAACTCTGAGATGGGGAAGCAGCCGTCTACACTTTGACAGATGCTGTGTGCAATTTTTTTAATTCTAAGTACAGGATTTATTACACAATATACATTAAGTCTGTTGGAGAAAAAAAGCACATGAGGAATTCACTGTTACTCCAGAACAGCCCATCCCAGAAATGCTAAGGCAGGCCCTAGCTTCGCAGGGGCTTGTACCTCGAACGACACGGCCGGTGGCCGCTCGCTGTCACGGGCCAGGCCCGGAAGCCGCCTGAGCAACACCCGTCCCCGCTGGTGGGGGCGGGGGCGGGGGGCAGAGCAGCAGCCGCTCCGCCCGCCCCCTGCGCACTCGGCCTCCAAGTCGCTGCGCCGACCACTTCCAGCACCAGGCACAGTTACTCCGAAGAATCAATGTGTACAAAAATAGCAGAGCCTTTCTGTTCCCAAATGGCTGTTGAATTTATTTGCTTGATCAATAATGGTTCTGGCAAAAAATTAACCAATCAGACATAATGAAATACTAATTTAAAAAACCCATGACACCTTGATAGAAATTAGAGTTTACACAAACAAAAAACCTTCAATACTGCCAACAAATATAAAATGAATAAAATATGCCTGATAGGACAGCAAGGCTTTTATATATTTATATTTGACACCTGACCATATTTTCAGTCACCATAATATCTTCTCTCCAGATTTAAAAAAATAGTATGCTGATTTCTATAACAAAGCTTTTCTTCGTACAAAAATCAAATAATGGCCAACAAGTCACAACAGTGCAATAGGTAGGATAAAAAACTGCCTCAAACAGGTGCTGAAAATAAATACGAGGAGGAGGAAGGAGCCTTCGCGTGGCTCGTCTTCAGGGCCTCGAGGCCGCCCGCACCACTCACCCGCCGCGCCGCCGGCTGCCTCCGCCGGCCGCTAGGGAGCAGCGAGAGGCGGGCGGCCGGGGCGCGGCAGGAAGGCGTTTCCCTCCGCTGCGGGTCGCCCGCCCCGAGCCCTCAGGGGGCGCCCAGAGGACCGGGAGACTGCAGGCGCCGCCCGCCCGGCCAGCGCAGTCACCGCGCCTTCCCGGAGGGCCGGCTGGGGTCGCAGACAGATCCCCTGCCTCGCCTCGGCCACGGGGCGAAGGCCTCTGGGCCCCGGCAGTGAGAAAGGAGCGGACGGGCGGCTAAGGGACACTCGGCGGGGGCCGCGGCCGGTCGGGCGACGAGCGGCTCCCTCGAGTCGTGTGCACCGAGGAGGTGTGGAAGGCACAAGCAAGAGTGACGGGGCGCAGGGCCCTGCGGGCGGCGAGCGTCCCGGCAGGCGCAGCAGTGACCTGGCTTGGGTCCCCCTTAGATGAGAAAGAGATCCTGATTCTGCTGTGATAAAAAAGCAAAGAAAGACTATTTTTGGTTTTAAAAGAAGCCACTCAGGGTTAAAATCGTTACTTTAAGTTAACAAAGAAAATTAATTTTCAAATAAGCTGACGCTATCTGGAAAAGCCTCTGTCCCGCGGCCAGGGCGCCCTGCACCGTCCTCCGGAACCTGAGTCTGCCGCGGAGGAGCCGCGGGCTCGGAGAGAAGGCGTCTGCGGAGCGCGCAGCGCGCTCAGATGGGCGTCTCCTTGCGGTCTCCGCCCGGCGACGGCTTGGCCTCCGGGGCGCCGTCCCAGGCCACGGTGCCCACGCGCCGCTCGGACTCCTCATCCTCGGGCGCCGCCGGCTCGGCCTGGGCGCGCTGCAGCTGCAACAGGCGGAGCTGCACGCGCAGCTCGATGATGGCCTCGCGCTCCTCGTGGATGGCTTGGTTCAGGTGGTTGTTCTTGATCTGCGGGGAGGCCACCCGCCGCCTGGTCAGCCCGGCCCGCCCCCGCCTCCCGCCAGAAGCCGGCACACCCGCGAGCCGCCCCCGCTGGGCAGGCGCAAGGAGGGCCGGCCAGAGCCTTCCTCCTCCGGGTGAGCGCCTGGCCCGGGCGCTCGCCCGCCCCCGCCTCTCCCCGAGGTCACTCGAGGCCACTCGGGGCTGCCCAAGTGGCGCGCCGGGGACAGGCCCTCCGGCTGCCAGTCACACGCGAGGCCGCTGTTGGCGGCGAGACACCCCGCCCCGCCCCTGCCCGCGCGGCCCCCCTCCTGGAGGGGCAGGGCCCAAGCGCCAGCGGCCACGCTCACCTCCAGCTCCTCGTTCTGGCGCTGCAGGTCCTCCAGGATGAGCTGCAGCTCCTCCTCGTCCTCGCTCTCGCTCTCGCTGCCCGACGAGCACTCCTCCGTCTCGCTCCGGCCGTGCTGCTGGCGGCTGCGCACAGGGCACGCTGCACGCATCCACCCGCCAGCGCCTCTCGGGGCACACGCCGGCGGAGCCCCGCAGCGCACCACCTGCCCGCCGCCGTCCGTAGGGAGGCGGGGCTGGCCGCGTCCACCCGAGCTGCGGAGCTGCGGAGCCACCCGGCCGCGGCCGCGCGCACCCCCGCCCGCGGCACTGGCGCAGCCACGCCGTCCCATTCGCGAGCAGCCGCGGCCCCCTCACCTCTGGATCTCGGCGATCTCGGCTCGCAGGCGCTCGGTCTCCTCCTTCTCGGCCGCGATCTGCCGCCGCAGGAACTGCTCCATGGCCAGCAGCTCCTCCTGCTCGGTGAGGATCTCGTTCTCCTGAAACGGGTCGCAGCGAGCTCCCACACGGCACGGCCGGCCGCGCTCCCGGGCAGCAGGGCCACCGGGCGCCAGGGCCCCGCACTCCTCTGCAGCGCGGCCGCCTGCGTGCACGCGCCAGAGAAAGCAGGGCCGAGTGGCAGACCCACTCATGCCACTCTGCCTCTCGGAAAGGGCACCCCCAGGCCGAGGCGGCCCTCCTTCCGCCCGCCATGTCGCTAGGCACACGCGCCTGGTGTCAGCCTCCCGCGAAATACAAGGAGGGACAGAAATCGTTTCTCCTCACAAGCCACTGTCCACGCACCGAGCGGCACAAGAAACAAACGTTCTGTGGGACAAAATGTTCACATTCCGTGTCTGCAGCTGGTCACGCCACCAGGCTTAGGCAAAGCGAGGGGCGTCACCGGGCACCCAGACCCAGGCCCCGCCAGCCGGGGAGGAGCTGCAGCCCCGGCCGCCCCGTCCCGGGAGGCCTGGCCCCGCAGACAGTCCCAGCAGGCTGCGCCCCGCTCGCTCAGAGGCCCTGGGCCCTGACGGGGCTGCACCGGCGGTACGGAGGCGCAGAGGCCCTGCAGGGCTCCCGGGCCAAGCCCCAGTCTCTGCAGGACGACAACTCGGCCTTTCTGGTTAAACTCTGGCAATTTCAGAACAAAGTACGGTTGGCAGAAAGCTCAGAAAGACAAGCACGGGGCCTGGCATTTAGTGGGTTCAAGGGGTGTTTACTGCGTCAGTAAGAAGCCAGGAGAGGATCTACCTCCAACAACTACTTCACCCACAAGGAGCAAGGCCTCCAAGATGGAGGCCTCCACAGCAGCCTCCCGCCCGCCTGCGTCTCCACACTCTGAGGAGCCCGAGGTACCCGGCCCCGGGCACAGTGCACGGTGGGCTGCCAAGTCCCTCCAGTCCAAGCTCAGCCGTCACGTGTGCTCAGCGGGACGAAGGCCGGGCCAGGAGGCGGCCGGGGCAGCGCTGCTCTTACCGCCTCACTGCCCTCGCCGCCATGCTAGCATCTTGGTTAGAAGATTCTACAGCTGAACCTCTCAAACTAATTTTAAATGATGATTATAGCCTTGTAAAAGAGAAACAGAATTGTGCTCACCTGGGCAAGCAGAATATTTATAACTTCTTCATTTTCGTTCATCTCTTCTTTGGAAACATCCTCTTTTGAAAGACTGGCTATCTCCTGCGCAATCTTGGTCTCACACTCCTGTCCGGCAAGACAGGACAAGGGGGGTCGTCGGCCTGCTGGCCACGCGCTCACACCAGGGGCCCGGCAGGGCCTCAGGACAGGACATGGGAGCCCTCAGGAAGGCCGCACATCTGCCCCTGGCTCAGGCCACACTTCTCACCGGCTCTGTGGCCTCTCTGGACACCAGGCGAGGGGCTGGCAAAGTCTCAACTCAGCTCTGCCACAGGTGAGAAGCCACATGCCACCGTCATGCCACAGAACATCTGGCACCGGAACCCCGGTCACTGCCACGTACGAGCTCACACCCCCACCAGCCTGCTCCCCGTCACTACCAGTTTCACTAGTTTTTTATTGCTACTGTTTTCAGACAGGATCTTGTTATGTAGTTCAGATTCACACACAGTGATCCTCCTGCCTCAGCCTTCCAAGTTTTGGGATTATTGCAGGCACCACCACACCCAGCTCCTTTTGAGGTTCAATAAACTGAATTGCTCAGTAAGGATCTGTGAGTCTGGCTTCTTACGGCCCAGTGCTAAGAGCTGCTGCATGCCGAGGCGCTGATCTGCGTGGGCACAGCCAGGGCCCCCGCTCCCTGGCCGGGGGCTCCACAGGGCCAGAGCTGCCACCCACACAGGAGCACTTCGGAGACAGGCTTTTCCCTGAATGCCCAGGAGTGAACTGTTCCCAGAAATGCCAACCTGACTCAGCCTGCTCACATGCTGAGTCATGTTACTATTTTAAAAAGTCACATACTCCTAAGCAGGCCACGGTGACCAGCACTGGGGAGGCTGAGGCAGGAGGACGGCCAAGAGCTGGAGGCCAGCTTGGGGTGCACAGCAAGACCCTGTCATAAGTCATACGCCGGGCGCTTCGGCTCATGCCTGTAACCCCAGCACTCGGGAGGCTGAGGCAGGAGGATTGCTGAGCCCGAGGCTTGCCTGGGGTACACAGCAAGCTCAGGGCCAGCCTGCACTACAAAGCGAGACCCTGTCTCAAAAAAAACACTAAAAAAATAAAGTCATACTCCTCAAAGGTGCAAGTGAACAGCTGGAGCCCCCCGAGCGTGTTGTGAGCTGAGGAGCGGCACCCGGACACCGGGAAGGAGACCCCGCTGGGCACAGCAAGGGCCGAACCAGACCGGAGCGCGCGGTGCAGCCTCTCCACGGCCCTGCCGCTGCAGCGCAGCAACGTGGCGCCAGGAGGGCGGAGTGGTGCTCACCGCCCCACAGAGCCGGGACGGGACAGACGGCCCAACCCGGATCAAGAGGAGGAGCGCACGGGGCGCCTGCTGCGCTGCTGCCCGCTGAGCCGCTCCCGTGGGCCCTGGGCGGTGGGATGGCCACGAGATCTGTGGAGTCAGGCGAGCACCACGGGCTGGCAGGGGCCCCGGCCGCCGCCTGAGCCCGCACCTTGAGCCAGCCGAGCAGCGTGGCTGCACCTCCCAGCACAATCACCTTTTCAGTACTAGAAAACTTTCTAAGTCGATGAGACATCTGGCTCGTACCGAGCTGAAAACCAGGGACCCTGCCAGGAACCCCCGAGGGGCATGCTTCCCATTAGAGGATCTCACCTCAACAGATTCATACAGGTATTTTCAAAAGAAATAATTCCCAGAGGTGTATAAATATCTTCTTATAAATATGTTATCGGAATGATAAACTCACTTGTCTTTTAGCTTCTCTCAGTTTTCTTTTGAGGGCTGTCAAAATTCTTTGTACTTCCCACAATCTCTCTTCTTTAGATAAGTCCTTTATCCCGCCCTGCAGATCTCGATGCAAACAATTCAAAAGAAATTCCTAGGATACAAGAGCACACAGGTAGCACCCCAGCCTCACGGCAAGCAGCACGAGCCGCCTCTCCAAAGACGGGACTCGGTGGGCGAGCGACAGCCCCGGGCACCTCCCGGAGCCCGGCAAGGAGGCTCCCGCCCCGCTCCCCGCTCGGCCGGCCGCCCGCTGCTCAGCACTGCCTGAGCCCCACAAGGTCTGGAGGAGCGGGCGGGACAGGGCACACACGAGGGGTTGGGTGTACTGGGCTTCTCCTCACCTTCAGTGGGTTCTGTTTTTTTTGAGACAGGGTCTCGCTGTGTAGTTCAGGCTGGCCCTGAGCTCACTATGTAGCCCAGGCAAGCCTCCAACTCAGCAATCCTCCTGCCTCTGCCTCCGCCTCCAAGTGCTGGGATGACAGGCGTGAGCCCCACACCCAGCTAGCCTTCAGTCTCTTGTGTGTCACGGTCACACTGGACCTGGGCCTCAGTCCTGGCTCTCTGGCCTGGAGACCGGAGAAGAAGCCTCTAACACAGAGGCAGAATACAGCCTTGTCTTACGAGCAGAAGCGACCGGCACTGGCCACAGCAGGCCCCTCCCACACGGCACCATGTCAGGAGCCCTCACAGCAACCCAAGGTCGGGGCTTAAGAACGTCAGCCGGCCGCAGTGGCGCGCCTGTGAACCCAGCCCTCGTGAGGCTGAGGGGAGGATGGCTGTGAGGCTGAGGCATCAGGGAGAGCCCAAGGCTAGCCTGAGTACACGGCAAGCACGTGTCTCGGAAAAACCGAGAAAAATTCAAATCAAGCAAAATAAAATAAAAGCACCAAGGCTGAAGAGGCTTAAGCAACAAGTGGCCCTGGCAGGGCATCGCGCGGAGCAGAGCGGGCGCCTCGAGCAGGGCTCTGATCCACAGTCCCGCCCCGTGCCGAGGCGGCGGAGCGACAGTGCCCGTGTGCCTCGCACCCGCACGTGGGCCACACCTGCACAGCAGCGCCCATCACCCCACCCTCAGGGCCGCCGTGGCAGGCCAGGGGGCACACCTGTCTCCGGATCTCCTCCTTGATGCCAGCCTGGGTCTCGGGCAGCGTGGGCATCGTGGCCATGTTGGACCACCGCAGAGGCCTCGTCACCGGCTTGAGGACCACGTGCCCGAAGAGCTCTTGCACGTGCGTGAAAAGCACGTACAGAACACGATTGCTGATCTGCAGGGAGAGAAGGGCCGCGTGAGAAGCAAAGGGACTTGGCTGGCGCATATCGCGGGGTGCCAGCTGGTACCCAGGGCGCGGGACCGGAAACTCCGGGCTGGAGTCCCAAGAAGGCCTGGGAGCCCCGCGCGAGCTGAGCGCCAGCGCCCCTCGCCTGCCCTGGAGCCGCCTGGCTGAAGCCGCCGCCGCTCTCCGTCTCCGGGCAGAGGCTGCAGAGGCGAAGGCCGGGCGGCTGCACCCGAGGAGACCGGACCGCAGGCCACGGCCGGAGCCTCGGGTCTGTCTGCTGTGCTGTCGCCGTGTGACAATGACCTCAACTGGATTCGATCATTTAGTGTGAGAGTGTGAGAAACAAGCAGTGAAATGATCTTTAAAGAAAACATACTCTTGGAAGAGGGACGATAATTTATAGCCAAAATGACTTATGCCAAAAGGAGTTAAACTGTGGGCCGGAGGGTTAGCTCAGTGGTTCCGGCGCCTGCCTCGCAAGCGCAAGGTCCTGAGTTTGATCCCCGGTAACCACATACAATGCTGGGCGTGGAGACTCACGCCCACCAGCAATCAGCACCTCATACCACAGTGCCAGGCATGGTGGCTCATGCCTGTCATCCCAGCACTCCGGAGGCAGAGACAAGAGGATTGCTGAGTTCGAGGCTTGCCTGGGCTACATAGTGAGCTCAGAGCCAGCCTGAACTACGAAAGCGACAGCCTCTGGGGCCGCTCCTCCACTCCCGCTTACAAAGGTCCAGCTGCACCCCACAGGCCGGACATGCTCCTTATCTTAAATCCCATCACCGTCCACACCACGAAGGACAGGCGCCCAGTCCACTGTCGCCTGCCCCTGCGCCTCCCGCACGACGGGGGACCCAGGGACAGTACGAACCAGCACAGCTCAGTGCCCGGCGCCTGCCTGGCGCACACAGCCTGGTTCAGGCCCCAGCGCGACCAAACCCAGAAACACCGCGCGAGCCGGGGCGCGCTCGGAGCTGTACCTGCACGGTGGGGCTGAGCACGATGGAGATGTTCTGGATGCTCATCTTGGTCTCCAGCTCCCTGGCGATGACGTGGTCCATGTGCACCACGAGCCAGGAGACGAGGAGGCAGTTGCACTCGGGCAGCTCCCCGAGCAGGCGCTGGAACTCCTGCACCCTGTCGCTCTCCGCGGCCCTGCCGCAGGCCTCCTCGAAGCGCGGCAGCAGCTCTTTGGTGAGCACGTTCTCCGGGAGGTCCCGCAGGTACTGCTTCAGCAGGCTGGCCACGGTGTTCGGCTCGTAGTCCTCCAGGTTGGGGGACTCCTCTCGGTCGTAGGCTGCCTTCAGCTCGTCCACTTTGGATTTAATCCCTTCGGGCATTTCAGATTCAGGAGGGAGAGAACGGTGAGCAGACAAAAACGCAACCCGGGCTCCGTCACCGCGCCACCCTCCGCGGGGAGGCGCACGGTCCCTGGCAGCGAGCCCTGGGCAGGCCCTCCCTCTGCGCGGACAGTGCCACAGGAGCGGCGGTGCAGGGACAGCTGTAGCGAAAGCTCAGCACCTACCACGGAGAGCAGCCTGGGCGTATTAATGCAGTGAGCAAGAAGGAAAAACATGCTGCAAATGTAAAGGCAGCTGTACCAAATTCAGGGACAAACATAAGCCAACTGCCTTTCTAACTTGTTAAGGCTCATGACATAAACTGTAACCTGACTCACGCTGGATGTGTTCCCCAAAGTTGTACGTGAATTAATTTTTGTAAGTAAAATTTATAGATACAAAAGGTAAGTTACCTATCAAAATGAATTCTTTTGAAAATTATTCTCCATTAAAGAGTTCCTATCAAACTTAAATTTTAAAATTTGAACTTTTAAAATGTTTCCTTGATCCAGAGTTGGATCAAAAAGTTAAAGTGAGGTTTGAGTGCCTAAAATCAGATTGTTCCGGCTTTCCTACTGGACAGAAGGAAACGCTAACGCACAGAGCAAAAGTTTTCCCAACACTGAGTCAGGTGCTCAGTCTTTACTCCAACCTGCCCTGAGCAATCAGTTCCAGGACAGTGACTGCTCATTCGTGCACAAAGCAGCTCTGGGCTCCGTCCACGTAAACGCTAAACCAATTATTGGAAATAAGCCACACACTCAGGCTAACGCTTTCTAACGGCGACTGCCTGCTATCTGAACAGCACTTTACCCACACAGAGCTCACGCTTTGGCATTCCATGTCTTTAATGAAAATCTTTTCACAGCATGATAATTCAACTTCCAGCATTGACAGAATAAAATCAAATGGTCCCAAATATCAAAATAAAATAAGAGTCTTTTATGCATAATCTTTGAGACAGCTAAAAAAACTACCTTCCATTTTTTAGGATAATGAATAAAACAAGAAACAATAACTAACTGAAATTCTTGGCAAAGATCTCTGTCCAATATATTTGATGTATGTAACATCTCATGTATATAATGTACTTGTTTTAAACATTTAATTTTCCACTACACAGCAAATTATATTATGTTCAGACAACTTGATTTATTTGGTTTCTTGTCACTCCAGAAGTGTTACCAAAGTGTTTTCCTTTCTTTTTTTTTTTTCCAGTACCAGGGATCAAACTCAGGACCTTGAGCTTTTAAGGAAAGCACAGTGCCACTGAGCTAAATCCGCAGCCCCGAAGTGTTTTTCTTTTAAAAGGTGGGCACTTCAAATAAAATATTTCAGGGACAGAGAGAAAGAGTCAGGTATACCTTAATGAAAAAAATAAGAAAATGCAGATAAGTAAATTAAAAACTGTAAAGTAACAAACTGTCTCTCACGTAAGTTTTTAAACTGTCCCTGACTTGTGAATGAGAAGCAAAACTCTGGCAGAAACTAGAACTACTGCTAGCTTTCAAGAAGGCAAGTCCCGTCCTGCCTGTCCCGTCCCGTCCCTACCCCCACAGCCAGGGAGTGGCAGGTACCCCACAAATGGACCCGAGTGGGGTCGGCGACCCTCTGGATGGGCACACACATCAGAGACAGCAGAGCCAGAGAGGACCCTCTGCACAGCACTGCAGAAGCTTTCAGGAGAACCTCTGCCTAAAACAAACTTCTTCATGGTCATCAAGGTTGGTGAGGGGAACAGCTTATACCGGTACTGTTTATATATTTTTAAAACCAACTCAATTTTTTTCAAATTATTCTTAAAAATCAAATTTGCACCAGGTGTGGTGGCTCATGTCTGTAATCTCAGCACCTAGGAGGCAGAGGCAGGATGATTGCTGCAAGTTCGAGGCTTGCCTGGGCTACACAGTGAGTTCAGGGCCAGCCTGAACTACAAAGGGAAACCCTGTCTCAAAAAAATAAAAAAAAACCACTACTTTGGCAGGTGTGGTGGCTCACGTCTGTAATCCCAGCACTCGGGAGGCAGAGGCAGGAGGATTGCTGTGAGTTCAAGGCTTGCCTGGGCTACAGAGTGAGCTCAGGGCCAGCCTGAACTACAAAGTAAGACCCTGTCTCAAAAAAAAAAAAAAAATCAAATTTGCATATCTGTTTAAAAGTGTATTAATTCTATGTGCTACTAAGGAATAATAAATTCAACTTAATTGCCTAATTTATTTCCTCTAGAATAGTAGCAGCATAGCCAAAATACTCAAGGGACAGCTTGGTGCCTACTACAGCACACAAGAATTAGAAGTAGCCAGCCTTTCTCAGGCTGTTGGAAACACGTAGGAGCTTATTAAGTGGAAAAGCTACTTTAGTGACCCTAAACTTCTATGTGGATCTAGTTCATCCTGAAAATACTTGAGACTCTCAAGTAACTAACTCAGTCTCTTCAACAAAAGCAGAGGAAGTGCTCAGTGAGAGTCAGGCAGCGCAGGAGACACGGGGCGCCCTGGTGGAGGGCCGCGGGCGCCCCCAGGCTCCCCAGCAGCGCGGCCTCCTGGCCCTGCGGGGCGGCGAGTACGTCTGCTGCACCCCTACCTGAAACCCTGTAGATGCCCTCGCACTTCATGCCGTGCTTCTCCACGAAATCCACACACTCCCGGAAGACGGCCGGCAGCCGGACACCATCGCACATCATGGTCCGCTCTACCGCATCGGCCAAGGGGATCCCAAAGATGGGCCGGAGACTGGGCACATCCAGCAGAGGCCCCTCCAGCTCCTGAATCGGCTTCTTCTTTTTCTTCTTTTCCTTCCACTGTTTAACAACATCAGCTGCTGTCAAGTCCTTGGACTTCTTTTCTTTATGTTTTTCTTCTTTGTGCTTTTCTTCTTTGGGCTTCTCTTTTATTTTAAAATCCTTATCCTTCTTTTTAGAAAAGCTGGGCTTCTTGAAGACATGGATGCCCTTAGACCTCTTCACCTTGGAAGGACTTTCGGCCTCATCTCCAGAGCTGTCTTCCTGGAAGGCAGCATAGCCTTCCGCTGCCAAAGCAAAGCAAGGCACACATGTTAGACACCCGTGTGCCAGGAGACCGTCTGTGTGCTCTCTAAGAAGGAGCCAACACAGAAGCGCCACCTGGCACTGGCTCCATTGGTGCCTGCCTTGGACACCCTGGAAAAGAAATGGAGCTTTCAGCAAAAAAAGAGACTGTAGTGACAGGGACCGGCCACAAGAGGGCGATGGGCACCGGAACTGACGACCTGGAGGGACACTGCTTTGTGCTGTACACTGCGTGTGAACCAGATGTCAGCTCACGTGGCCAGGCTCTGGGCCTAACAGAACAAACCCTGGGGAAAAGCGCCCTTCCTTCGTGTGAACTGCTCCTCTGCTGCCTAGAACTCCCAGGGACGCTCACGCTCTATGTTCTGGGGGGCTGTGACAGGAGGCCTCAAACTCAGACTCAAACCATCCTGCCCCTGTGCCGCCACCTACCTGTGCTATTTCCCTAGTAGATGGCAAACGACTGAAGGAAAAACTGCCCCAGGGAAAGCAACCGACTCTCACACTGCTGGGGTTATAAATCTACCACCACTCCAGAACCCTTTCTGAAGGGTCTGGACGCCCCCAGGCATGCATGTCACACAGGACACACAACAGGAACACGCACATGTGGTCACCCACTGGGCACACGTGACAGAAACACACAAAAATGTACACATATACACACTAAACGGCACGTGTGGCACTATTCACAGAAGCACTACACATCAGTCAAAAACAAAGTAACTCAAATGATCAAGAAAAGCTGAGTGAGCAAGTCCTAGTGCAGCAGAGCAGGAGTTCTCGGAAAGCAGACATTTACGTCCTGTGGACCAACATGAAGGAAGTCAGGGAACATCACACGGGGCCAAAGAAGCTGGAACAAGAGGAAGGACACTCCCTGCACATGCGTCAGGCAGCGCGACTTGAGGGTACAGCAGCGTGCAGGAGACTGAGGGCCCCTCTCAAGTACGGCGAGGAGACACCACAACTGACCACAATCCCGTGTTCAGGGACATGCCACGGTCCCGTGGGCCATTCCGTGCATCAGGCTGTGCACCATTTGTACACACATTAACTTCAAAGCATTGTGAAATCCACACAAAGTCCTATGTCCTCTTCCCTGCTTTAATGCACTGAGGAGCTCTGCTCTGACAGCTCCCTCCCTGCTGCCCAACGGCCCAGACGGAGGTGTCCAGGCAGCTGCCTGTGGTAAAATGCACACTGCTCTCTTCACAGCTCTGGTCAAAGTGCACCCAGTCCCAGCCAAGAAAGGAAGACCGTGAGGGCAGAACTTACCTGCTTTTCATGTGGTACTCTGAATAATCACTTCAAAAAATATCCAATGGAGGGCTGGAGATTTGGCTCAGTGGTTCTGGTGCCTGCCTAGCAAGCACAAGGTCCCTGGTTTGATCCCCAGTAACCACACACCACAATGCCACACCTATAATCCCAGCACTCGGAAGGCAGAAGCAGGAGGATTGCTGTGAGTTCATGGTTTGCCTGGGCTACACAGTGAGCTCAGGGCCAGCATGAACTACAGTGAGACCTTGTCTCAAAAAATATATATATTGGGGGCCGGAGATTTAGCTCAGTGGTTCTGATGCCTGCCTAGCAAGCACAAGGTCCTGAGTTCGATCCCCGGTGACCACATACAATGCTGGGCATGGAGACTCACGCCCACCAGCCATCAATACCACATACCACAGTGCCGGGCGTGGTGGCTCATGCCTGTCATCCCAGCACTCGGGAGGCAGAGGCAGGAGGACTGCTGAGTTCGTGCCTGGGCTCCATGGTAAACACAGGGCCAGACTGAACTACAAAGCGAGACCCTGTCTCCAAAACAAACAAACAAACAAAAAATATATATATATATATCTCTCCCCACTGGAAAACTGCCACTTCTGAAAATCTGGTATCTTTGTGATATTAAAACCCTAAAATACTATTCTGGAATCAAAAACTAAGACTCTGAAAAATAAAGTACAGAAAAAAACCCAAAGTCTCTGACTGGACAGGGCATTTCAGAACATTCACATCTGCTGAGGAGGAAGCCTCACTAACGCGTCTGAGAAGCGCACACAGGACCAGGCACGCTCAGGCCGTGCGGCTGCAACTCCACAGCACAGAGACAGCAGCACTTACTCCTCTTCTCCTTTTTCTTGAACTTGCCCTTTTTCTTCCCATGGTCCTTCTCGTCGTCTGACACAACATCCGGAGGCTCGTGGAGGACGTCGTGGGGCGGCGAGGGCTCGCCTGTGCGGTACAAGCCAGGGAACTTGGTGGGGCTGATCTCCTCCGAGCTGGGCGTCCGAGTCAGCCCACTGCCATGCTCAGCCCTGCGGTGCTCCCCGGGGCTGCTGGTGGGAGGCAGGAAGCACTCGGTCATGCTGGCACCCTGACCGCAGTGGGAGTGGCCTCTGTGTCACCTGTCCATCACACACCTGTGCAGAGAGACATCCGGTCAAAACGTCACTCATGCCTGCTGCAGAAGCTCACCTTGCACTTACAGATCAAAACACTGTCCCACACACACCCTCGGCCTCTATGTGCCAAGGGCTACCTCCTCTAGGTCCTTCCATGTGCTAAGTCAGGTGACCTTTCAGACAGCACCGGGTCCGTTCTGAGGTGAAAGCACTGTGATCTTCAAGTGTAAGAAAAATAAACCAAATGAAAAAGAGTTACAGCTACTAAGACGAGCACAGAGTTCTCTCAGAAAGAACTCGCAGGAAAGGGCTTATTTTAATTGCTCGCCAACACACACTCTCGCTCTCAGTCAGGACACTCATCTGGAAGGTCTGCCATCACTGTTTCAGTCTTCGCATTACCATGCACGGTTATTTGGTCCCAATAGGAATTAACAAACACAAGAGGAAGGTGCCCCAATTCACGTCGGCCAGGCAGCATGGCCAGGTGCCCAACTGCACCCAAAGCCCGTTTACTCGTCCCTGAGCACCAACAGTGCAGTTATACCTTAACACTGGCGTTTTAGTTCAGAAAAACAGCTCATACCTTAACATCTTTTGTCTTAAAAGAAAAACAATATAGGGCCAGAGGGTTAGCTCAGTGGTTCCGGGGCCTGCCTCGCAAGCGCAAGGTCCTGAGTTCAATCCCCGATGACCACATACAATGCTGGGCGTGCTGACTCACGCCCACCAGCCATCAATACCACATACCACAGTGCCTGGCGTGGTAGCTCACGCCTGTCATCCCAGCACTCGGGAGGCAGAGGCAGGAGGATTGCTGAGTTCGAGGCTTGTCTGGACTACATAGTGAGCTCAGGGCCAGCCTGAACTACAAAGCGAGACCCTGTCTCAAAAAAAAAAACAATATACATGGCCAGATTCACCACCACTTGACTAGAACTATGCACGAGTAGTTTGTCACTAATTTACAGAAGGGAAGACGGTATGTTTCATGACTCACATAATTACAGATCTCTAACCATCACCTTCCGAAGCGCATTCAGTTTCTCACGAGTCAGCGCTCCTGCGCTGTGCCCCTCCCGGACACACAAGCGGGAGGAGCGGCCGGCCGGCACCGTGGTATGTGGTACTGATTGCTGGTGGATGTGAGCCACCACGCCGGGTATTATTGTATGTGGTTTCCCAGAATCGAACCAGGGACCCTGCGCTTGCTAGGCAGGTTCCAGAACCACTGAGCTAAACCTCTGGTCCCAACTTAATGAAATCTTGTCTCAAAAACTAAAGGCCTCTGGTGATTTCGCTCAAGTGGTACCACACCTATCTTGGAAGCACAAGGGCCTGAGGAGTTCGATCCCTAGGACCACAAAAATATATATATAAATAAAATCAAAACCAAACAAGATTTGTCTACCCAGAAAGTCCTTTAAAAGGGTGGGGGGAGATTTAGCTCAGTGGTTCAGGCAACTGGAAGCACAAGGTCCCGAGTTTGATTCCTGGTATCACATACCACAATGCTGGGCATGGTGGCTCATACCCGTAAACCCAGCAATCAGTACCACACACCACAATGCTGAGTGTGGTGGCTCACACCTGTAATCCCAGCAATCGGGAGGCAGAGGCAGGAGGATTGCTGTACGTTCAAGGCTAGCCTGGACTACATAGTGAATTCAGGGCCAGCCTGAACTACAAAGCAAGACCCTGTCTCAAAAAAAAAAAATCTATTTTAAGGACAGGGTTGTAACTCAAAGGTCCTGGGTTCAATCCTCAATAACCCTCCACCCTCAAAAAAAAACCCTCAGATAATCAAGAGTAAAAGAAAGGCCTGTTATGGCTCAGAGTTTCAGCCATCATCAACTGGCCCAGCTCCTTGGGCATGTCTCCGGGTAGGACAGGCAGGGAGCGTGAGGTGGTGCAGCACCGGTAAGGCAGAAAGGGACGAGTGGAGCCCTCTGGCCCCTTAGCACACGACTCCAAAGGCCACCCAGTCTCCTCTCCACCGTCCATCTCCTCCCAGTAACGACGGGGGACCACACTCTGTGGATGCTCCAGATCAAACTGCAGCCCAGCCCAGAACAGAACCGGGCAGAGCTGTGCTGTGTACAATGAAAACATGCCAGTGTCCCCTGTGCCATGAAAAAGCCATGGAAACAATTAAGCCGCAAAGATTGGAACCCAGAGGGCTGGAAGGACAAGACATCAAGGAAGTCTCTTCAACAGCCATTTTTGGACAGTGTGTCAAGAAATGTATTCTCATGTGCTTTCTCGGGAACACTACAGAAGCCAAGCAGTAGGTGAAGGGAGAAGAAGGCATGAGACTCTACCCTGGAGAGCTTCAAAGGGCAGAGCCAGGAAAAGCAAGGCCAAGGCCCCGCAAACCCATGGTGAGCCGGGAAGAAAACAGTTCCCAGGAAGCGTCAGAGTCCCACACATGTGAGAGTACGGCAAAGAAAACACGCAAGTCACAGAGCCACTGGGATTGAGGGACAAACTCACCGGGAGACAGTGACAAGGCCAAGGACAAAGAGGTGGAAAGACGACTACCCCATCCCGTCCCTGCCTCTCTCATCACCATCAGGAAAACAGTGGACACTGACCAAGCCCTCACTGCACATGTCAAGGTTGAAAACACAGAACAGGGAGCATGGGGAGTAAATAGCATCTCAGCAGACCCCAACAACTGGGATGTCAAGGAACAGCAGTGGACATATTTTATCTAGAAATAAGGAAAAAAATAGCAAAAGAAATAGATAATACAAAAAGCTAAGGCTAAAAAACTAAGATAATAGAAAAAACTAAGACTAAAACAAGAAAGAGGCAGGAGTAGTGCTCTGCACTTCACATCTGGCAGCACCACACCTGGGTCCCCGAGACCAGCCAGGCTCAGGACGCAAAACCCACGTGTGGTCATGCTCAAGCTAAAACGTTACAGGAAAGGATACCAAGGAAAAGGCTAACGGACCAACTCCCCAGGAGGCCAGCACAAGCTCCAGGCTTGTCCTGTCCAGGGTCACCAGGGACACGCTGGGCTCCTCTGGGACAGGAAGAGGTCCACTGAGACGCGAGGCAGTAGACGGAGACCCACGGCCTCAGTCAAGCCTGTCACACGGGCAGGCTTGGTCCACCGAAAGGCAGGCGCTCAGCACCAAGCTCAGGCACAACGAGCAGCTCCAACCAGCCAGGGCCTTTCAAGCAACCACTGGAGCTCATGACGGGTACCCAGTAAGCACCAAGTAGTACTCACTTGGCCAGCCAAGTGGCCAGACCAGAGGATACCTTCACCCACTCTTATAAATTACTCCAAGTAAACCTAAAATCATACAAAAATCTATGTCCACATAAACATCGTAAATCTCTTAAAAGGGAAAATGGACTTTCTCTTGCAATATGATTATTCTTAACGTATCTATTTCTACTTTATGAGCACAAATGACAAAAATAATCCTACCAGATCAACTAGGTCTAGAAGGTACAGTATTATCAGAGTAAAACCCTTCCCACAGCAGTCATTTGAGGTTTATGACTGGTAACTAGTAAATACAAACTAGCATTCATATTTACAGCCTTCAAAACCATATTCCCACAGACCAATTATCACTCAATTTAACTGCTGTGCAATTAATCCTTCCAAATGTACAAATATTATTTAAACTGTACTATTTAATAGAGATTTTAGTCTTGGGTTGTTCTGTTTTTTTCTACACAAGGGTACTTAACAGTGAAACTTTTTTTTTTTTTTTTTTGAGACAGGGTCTCACTTTGTAGTTCAGGCTGGCCCTGAGCTCACTATGTAGCCCAGGCAAGCCTCAAACTCAGCAATCCTCCTGCCTCTGCCTCTCGAGTGCTGGGATGGCAGGTGTGAGCCACCACACCCGGCACTGTGGTATGTGGTATTGATTGCTGGTGGGTATGAGTCTCCACGCCCAGCATTGTATGTGGTTACCGGGATCGAACTCAGGACCTTGCGCTTGCGAGGCAGGCACCAGAACTGCTGAGCTAACCCTCCAGCCCAACAGTGAAACATTTTTAAAAGGATGGTGTGTCCTTTCCTGCTACATATCACGATCACATAAACTACTCTGAAGAAAATTTGAAATCAGAATTAAACTGTGGAGGGGAGAGAAAAATTTACACCACTGGTTAAAACAGGAAGTGGATAAGATCCCAGAGGTAACTGCAGGCAAATGCAGTGAAGAATCCTGGGGCATCTGAAGTTTGACAGCAACACCCCAGCACGGTCCGCCGCGCCCCACCCCTGGCGAAGGGGCTCAGGTCCAGCAGCGCACCCGCTCCCTTTTCCTCAGGGCCGCCCCTGCGTGTGAACCTGGGTCTTCTGGGGCAGGAGGTCAGAGACAGGAGGGAGGGAGAAGGCAGGCAATGGACAGACAGAAATTTTAGCTACCTAAAATAGGATGCTCTCTTTAGTATTAACTTTTGAAATGGCTACTAAGTTGCTGTGATGAAAGAAACACGGCCCTCCTCTGGCCCCCGGGCCGGCTGCAGGACTCTGCAGACCACAGGGGCTGAGGCTGCCGGAGCGCGGCCCTGCAGAGGACCCGCACGCTCCCTCCTGTGGGCGGCGGCCACCCTCCCGGAGGCTTCTCCTCGGAGTGTGTATGTGTGTGCGTGTGTGTCTGTGTCCTTGTGTCTGTGTGTGTATGTAACAAATATTCCATGCAAATACAAAAGGCATCAGGGTATGGACTAGCATTGTCTAACTACCCGCGACACCTAGCGCAGCGCCAGCGCTCTGCTGTGGCCGGGACGCTGTCCCGCTCGGGGAAGGGTGTCTGCATGCCTCACATGGGTGAGGACACGGACGGCTGAGGTTTGCCCAAAGGCTCCAGGCACCAGCAGGCTGTGAAAGGCCGCTGTATGTAAATGAGCTTAAGGGCAGAGTTCCAGTTACACAAAACACTGCCTCCTACCGATCACTTCATTCCTAAATAGGGGACTTGGTCTGTAGGTTTATTCTCCCCCTGTCACAACAAGTGGCTCTCAATTTTTAGTACTTTTGGATTTAACCTTTATTTTATGGTGCTACGTTATACCATGATATTCACTCAGAAGATAATTCCAAATGAGTTCTACCAGTTTTTGTTCTCAACAACCTTTTATCCCCAAGTTTCTTATTTAAATAATTTTATAACCTTTCAAGATAATCAGCATGAAGAATTTCACTTAAACATAAACAGGCTCAGTGGCCATCACACAACAGGTGTTCTACAAATACACTCCCTTTCTCTACATTATCAGGACTGTGCAGAATAGCATACACACAGACCGCACACACATCTGGATGAGTAGAAAATACCTCTGGAAGAATACACAAGGATATATTACCTCATACCCTTTAGGAGCGACTGTGGATAGCCGAGACAACAGGCCACAAGGTATAGACCTCTACTTCACCCTTATGTGTCATGGGAAGTCTATTTTTCAAAAAATAAGTTAAATGCTAGGTGCTCTTACTGAAAAGTATAATCACTTTATTTCCTCACTCAGACCTCCACTGCTCGGCGAAGAGATCAGGAAATGCACTGACTGTTAGATTCAAATCTTAGCACTGTCTGGAACATAGCTGGCTTTAAGTGCCTTGACTTCTGCTATCACCTATATTCCTGCAAAAGTGTAAAAATATTTGAATAAACTCCTCTCCCATATAAAAAGTCTTAAGTTCTGAAAGTGTTTTACTTCTCTTCCCTATTTAAAAAGACCTTCAGGAAAATGATAACATTTTAAAAATTTTATAAACTAAAAAGACCAACAAGAAGCCTGAGAAAAAATACTGGCACTAACATGACAAATAATTTATAAAATTACTTTTAATAAAACACCCTTGAAAATAACAGCCCATATGCCCACGACTGTTACAGCAGAATAAACCTCTCTTGCAAACACATCATGGTATCATGGTATTTGCTTTGTTCCGTCTACAGACAGCTACTTACAAGACTTTAAATGTCCCATAAAGCAGCTAACCGGTAACTCCCTCCCCCAGCTAACGGCACCAGGGGACAGGAAAGATGGTTTAAAAACACTTAAAAGCAAATAAATAGTGATAGCTGCTGCTACCTGAAGCAGAGATAACAGGGCAAATACACTAAGCAAAAGTCTAGAGAAAAGAGGCTGAGGAAGGGCATGCGACGCAGTCGGGCCTGGCACGCATGGTGCCGCCCCACTCGGGTGCGCCCTGCATTCTTTAGCCCTGTCCCCTCTGCGGCCCCGGGCTGACCTGCCCTGCCTCGCCCGTGCTCGCGTCCCTGGGTCTCTGTGCCGTCTGCTCATGTCAGCTGTTGTGCTTCTAGTGAATTTCTCATTTCCATGACTGACATTTTCAATGCCAGAATTTGATTTTTAAATAATTTCTCTTCATTGAATTTCTCTTTTGATATTTTCCTTGAGCTGAGTTCTTTTTTCTTTATTTCTTGGGTGTTTTTCTTTCCCTCTTTTTCATGGCACTAGGGGCCAAGCCCAGGCCCCCGGCGTGCCAGTTGAGGGCTCTGTCACTGACTACAACCCCAGCCCCTTCCTTTAGTTCTTTTTCTATGCAAAATCCACATAAAAGGAGTCCCAAAAGGACAGAGAGGAAAGCACAGTCTCTGAGAAATAAAAACCTCAAGCATCTTGATCCAGTGAAGAGGCTCTACGAGCTCCAAGTGGGGCATAGGCAGAGATCTACAACATGTAAACAAAGAAAGGAGATTTAGCTGGAGATTTAGCTCAGTGGTTCCGGCGTGTGCCTCGCGAGCGCAAGTCCTGAGTTCGATCCCCAGCATACCACATGCCACAATGGGGGCGTGGTACGTGGTACGCGGTACGTGGTCCTGTCATCCCAGCACTCAGGAGGCAGAGCAGGAGGACTGCTGTGAGTTCAAGGCTGGCCTGCACTACACAGTGAGCTCTGGCTCACCCTGAACTACAAAGCAAAACCCTGTCTCAAAAAAAGAAAGAAAGGAGTGTAGGGCTGGGGATTTGGCTCAGTGGCACAGCCTCTGCCCGGCAAGTGCAAGGAAGGCCTGGAGTTCAATTCCCAGTATCAGAAGAAAAAAAAAAAGCAGTGTGAAGAGATTCATTAGTAACAGGTGACTTCTCATCAGAAACCACAGGCAAGAAGGCAGAGAGATGACACAAAGTACTGAAGGAAAAAAAAACTATCTTTCGGAAGCAAAGGATTAAAAAATTAAGACATTTCTAGATTAAGAAAAACGGAAGCCAGGCATGATGGGACATCCTTGCTGAGGCAGGAAGGTCTCTGTATGAGCCAGCCTGAGCTACAGAGCAAGACTTTGACTCAGGAAAAGCCAGAAAAGGGCTTTTCTCACTTCTGACACAACATGTATTTTTTTTCCATACCAAAACTCTTCAGCTGCTTTCTAATTCGACTGAACTGACACACTTCCCAGAGCTAAAGCCAGATTCCCGAGGTTTACCAGTCACGTGTGCCACACTCCTGCCACCTGTACCTTTTACCACGCAGCCAGGAATCTGGGCTCCTAAAATTTTTGACACAGATGCAGTGATTTGGAAAAATGGCTCACAAAACCCAGGGAAACACTTCACTCTTATTTCCTAGCTCAAGACAAAGGATATAAGGGACACAGATGGAGAGGTACAGAGAGGAGGACCAGAAGCGTCACGGGGCAGGAGCCCCGTCTAGTGACATTAGGACGCAACAGCCTCCCTGGACCAGGACACGTTCTCCAGCCCAGAAGCACCATGAAGCCCACTGTTCAGAGCGGCGTGTGGGGCACCCTCACGCGGGCATGACCGACTGAGCTCAACTTGCACCCACACACACCTGCTCCCACCAGAGCTGGGGCAAAAAGTTCCAACCTCCAATCACAGGGTTAATTACCCTGGCAAGCAGCCCCACCCCTAAATTAATTAGGGGCAGGCTGATGGTCATTTTCTTAGCATAAACTCAGGTGTGACTGAAAGGGGCGAGCACTCCCTTCGTATCCACGGAGGGGTACACGGCAAGACCCCAGCAGGTGCCTGAAATGGAGAAGACTCTCAGCCCTGCATATACTGTACACACAGACCTTGCAACAAAGTTTAATGTATAAAGTAGGCACAGTAAGAGATCAACAGTAACTAATGATAAAATAGAGCAATACTAACAGACTGGTAAGGAGGGTTGTCTATTCACATTCAAGTCCTTTTCATCTAGCAAAGACCTTGTCACGCAATAATTCCTGTGTTATACTTTGCATTCTCTTTGTTCCTTCTTAAACATAAGCATCTATGAGGGACTTTCTTTTGAAAATGAACATATTCTCAGGTAATTTTCAGGACCTAAATCTCTCTCTGCCAATCAAATAACTCTGTAAATAACTGTACAAACTAAGATTAATATTCACTTTCTTGTACCACATCTAAACTGAGAGGGAAACAATCCCTACAGATCTGTAAGAAATACTACTTTGAAAAGACAGAGAATGAATTTCTCTTAGGTAGTTTCTAGGTACTTTTGTAAAAGTACTTACCCAAAGTTACTGTTAAACTAGTCTTACCCCTTGGACAGTGGTACGCTTTGAACAAAAAGTGGAAACTAACCTAGTGACTTCCTTCCTATTCTAACTACTACCACCACAGCTCATTTTCGGGAATATCAACACATCACCCACACAACTCCACAGAGAGAAAATAAGGCTCTACCTCTCACTTGCAGTCTCATGCCTGCTTTCAGAAGGGCTGTCTCCCCGAAGAGCAAACCGTAAACGGGCCTATTCCTTATCACAACCTGAACATTCTGTGAGTAGCTGCCAAAGATGGTGAAAGCATTGCAGCTTCCAAACCTGTCCATTCCCTCGAGCAAAAACTCCACCAAAGCTCACCAAGCCAGTGCGTCCCTCCAACTGAAATCTCAGTGATCTTCAAGAAGCCTACCAAGCCTCGGGGCAAACGCTGCGCGCTGGGAGGGCCGCTCCGCAACGCTGAACCCCAGCACCTGGGCCAGTGGCATCCAAGGTGCTGTAAAACCTGTTTCACCGGGGCAAACTGGAAAGGAAAGGACAACGGGCTGACCTCAATTAAGGGCCGGGCGGCACAAGCATCCTTGGAGACAGCCTGGAGAGGAACTGCGGACTCCGAGTCGGCCCGTTCACCCCCCTGGACCTGGACTCGGGCCCGCGCCCCACAGGAGCCCCAGCTGGTCACCCGCGAGCAGCTCGTGTCTCATCTGGACGCGAGGAGCGCGAGGCGCGGGCCCCTCCCGCCCGCCAGGGCCGTAAAACCCGGCCTGGGCGCAGGTGGGCGCCAGGTGAGCCTCCTCCCGGGTGCAGCTAGGCGCCGGCTCCAGGCTTCCGCGGCCCTGGTACGCCCCCGCCCGCGCCAGCGCCGTCCGGCTCGACCCCGACCCCCACCTGAGCCCGAGCCCGCTGCAGCCTGACAGACGCGGGGCTCCTGGACACTCCAGAGCTCCGCCACCACCGCCGCCGCACGCGCCCGCCGGCTGACCTGCGCCGCTGCCGCCGCGCGACCGCACACCCCACCGCTCCTCTGGCTCACGCCCTCGGCACCGCCTTCCTCGCTGCGACCCCGGCCGGCCTGAAGCCCCCCATTCCCACCCCGCCCGGCCTCCGCCTGTTTACAGCGATTGGAACGGAACGCGTCGGTCCGGGCCCAGCGCGCACGCGCACCTGTTCCTCCCGCTGCCTCCGGCTTCCCGGGTCGCTTCGCACTGACGACTAAAGCCGTCAAGGGCGAGCGCCCCGGGCCCTCTCTCGCGGTATTCTGGGAGATGTAGTCGTCAAGCTCCGACTCCGAGCCCTCCTGAGATCATTTGTCCCGAAGGTACACTACAACACCCAGAAAACCCCGCGCCCCTTTCTCCCCACCCCTCTCTGATCGCCGGGGACACTCGATCTAGCGACAGAAAGCGCTGGTGCTCTGCACACGCCTGCGCAGTACGAAGTGTGTGGGGGGGTGGTAACTGGGCCTGTGACCACTAAGGGAACGCGTGGAGAGGACCTGGGTCTAAGGAGGAAAGCAGCTTTCATTCTCGCGGTTGAGCGACCTGCCCAACCGCACCAGTGCCGCGCAGACTTCGACATTCTTAACCGGTCCTACCTGCCCGCGCACTGCCCGGGTGGAGCCGCTGGTTTGGGCTGGGAACGGGGCTCGGGGTGGGGACGCCGGCTCTGGGTCTCAGAGGGAGAGCCCGGCCCGAGCGGAGTACATAGCGTCAAAATATCCAGAGAAATCCTGGGACGGGAGTTGGTGACGCCTTGGTGACAAAGCGGCACTTAACCTGTTTTCCCACTGGCCGGGTTCCTTCCAGAGCCCTTTGGAAAGCCAGGAAAACCCTTGTGCACGCTGAAAACTGGAATCCGGCGGCCTTTGAGCCTGTTTGTTGTATAAATTAGGCAGTTATTCGAGGGAAGACAGGATTTTGACCCCTCGGGCCCTCGCAGTCACTCCTTTCCTATGAACTGCTCTCCCAGCACTCAAGAGGCTGAACGGCTGTGAATTCAAGGGTAGACTGGACTACCCTGTCTCAGAAACAAAAAACCCCACTTACCTGAACTGATGGCTGCCGTCTGTCTGTCTTGCTCTGTGCTCCAGTACTGACCTGCCTCACATGTGGCCCCAAGTCTGTTCCACCTACTTTTCCCCTGTCTAGTAGACACCCCTTCACCACCCTGAAGGTGGACACGTAGGTCCAGGAACAGCTTTCCTATCACTCCTTCGTCAACAACAGTTTCCTGGAACCACCAGGATGGCCACTGACCACACGCTCTGCTTCTACCGACGCGCGCCATAAAAGGACAGGCAGGAACCTAGTTAGACATTCTTGCCTGAAACTGCTGTACAGAGACAGGAGTAGGAGAGACTGAGTACATTCCTGGAGAAGACGGAGTGCATTTCTGTACATTGGAGCGGCCTGTTCTGGAGTGGGATGACTGAGGCCGAAAGGCAGAGGGAGGAAGGACAGAGAAGAAACAAATGCTAGCAGAATGGAGTCTGATTTCATCCCAGGGCCGTGTTTTAAGTGACTCTTCCTTTTAAGTACTGTGAGCATCGAGGAGTCCACCTATTGGCCATGTCTACATTTATTATGAGAATAGAGGTTTGAATATGGGGCGGATTTGTTAGCTGCCTCCTCCACATTCTTCCTTCTTAAGCCTCGCAGCGTAACCATTTCCTCGGGCCAGTGAGTTCCGAGATGGTCATCACATAACCCTACAAGGAACGGCGAGCTCACAGAGCCTTGACTCGGAGCCCCTGCATCGTCTGTGCTCTTGTGTAGTACACCAGAGGTACGCCAGGGTGGTGACCATGTTCCTCCTCTGAGGGCAAATACGAGAGGGATAACAATTGGGGGAACACAACTAATGGAGTCTGAGGGTGAAGTCGACATTGTCAAATGCTGGGAAGACAGATCATAATATTGTGTTTGGTGGAATCAAAAGTAATAGCAAACCTTACTTTTTTGATAGTGTGGAATATCCTATGCTACGGACTGTTTAGAACAGGAAGCAAGTTCTGTACATCTTATTTATAGAGCCTCAACATCTTTTTTTGTCCATTCCTTTTTTATACAGTACTGTAATTCTTTATGATTTCCTGTACAGTACTATAGTTTTATGTGGTTGTACCTTATAGTAACTGCATGTAAAAGTTATGCAAATAAAAGCAGTCATCAGGTTGGAGTTTCTCTTTGACCATATCTTTGTTCTGAATATTGTAATAATGTACATACTATATGCAATTCCTCATTTAGTGACCAGTGCACTCAGTGACCTAGCCACAGGAACAGAACTCAGTTGTTAAATGAGGAGTGTTTATATAAAGAAGAAAAATGACATGTATAGTGTTGAAAAAGTACAGTAATAGAAATTTTATTAGACAATCTCAGTGAAAGATCTGTGATGACATAAAGTCATATACATGAAGATAAATCAGACATTCTACCCAAACAAAAGTATTGAAGGAAAAATTAAGGACACAGGCCAGAGATTTAGCTCAGTGGTTTCAGCGCCTGCCTCGCAAGCGCAAGGTCCCTTGTTTGATCCCTGGTAACTACATACAACAATACCGGGTGTGCTGGCTCACGCCCACCAGCAATCAACACCACATACCACAAATGCCAGGCTTGCTGGCTCAAATCTGTAATCCCAGCACTGGGGAGGCAGAGGCAGGAGGATTACTGAGTTCGAGGCTTGCCTGAGCCACATAGTGAACTCAGGGCCACCCTGAACTACAAAGTGAGACCTGTCAAAAAAGAAAGAAATTAAGGTCACATTCATACTTCCCCTGTAATTTAAGATAAGAGAGTATGTTTTTAGTCACGAGCAGAACTTCAGGACATTCTTTTGTAGTTGTAACCCAAGAAGGAAAAGGAAACATTTAGGTATTAGAGGAAGCGTGGCAATACTTTTTATATTGGAGGTGATATATAAATATCGTGTTCTTATAATTCTTATAATAAATATTAAATAATTATTTTGCCAGAGGATGCCTCAAGTTATTCCTTAATAGGAAGTCATAAACCCAAATAAGTAACTACCTACTAAAAACCTAAACGGGGTATGGTGGCACATGCTTGCAATCCCAGCAGTTTGAGAGGCTAAGGTCAGAGGCAAGTTCAGGCCTAGCTTGGGGAACATAGTGATTTAGCAACAAACTGCCTTTAAATAAAAAACAGCAGGGGACAAAAGGTCTGGCTTCAGTTTCTACTACCAGAGGGGAAAAATACCAGGAAGTTCTAGTTGACATTTAAAAGGGAGAAAACGAAAGGGCCTTAGAGACCCTTGGAGTTATGTGAACTATCCCAACATGCATGGAATGAGAATACCAGAAACAGAAGAGTGAGAAAAAGCCAAAACTTAAAATTATAGCTAATTTATCTAAATCTGATTTTAAAACAAACAAAAAATAATCAATGGATATAAGAAGTTCAGAAAGGGCCGGAGGGTTAGCTCAGTGGTTCTGGCACCTGCCTCGCAAGCGCAAGGTCCTGAGTTCAATGCCCAGTAACCACACACAATGTTGGGCGTGGAGACTCACGCCCACCAGCAATCAATACCACATACCATAGTGCCAGGCGTGGTGGCTCACACCTGTCATGCCAGCACTTGGGAGGCAGAGGCAGGAGGATTGCTGAGTTTGAAGCTTGCCTGGGCTACATAGTGAGCTCAGTGCCAGCCTGAACTACAAAGCAAGACCCTGTCTCAAAAAAAAAAAGAAGTTCAGAAACCCAAAGTAAAACAAGCACAAAAGGAACCACATATAAATTTATCATATCCAAACAACCGAAAAGCAAGGGCAAGAAGAGAATTATGACACTGAGTGTCGTGTCACAGATGTATTATCCCAGCTAGAAAAAATTGAGTCAAACCCTCAAACAAACAGAAGTAATAGATATCTACAGAGTGCTCTATCCAACAACAACAAATACATATTCTTCTCAGCAGCACAGGGGACTTTTTCCAAAATAGACCACACACAGCCCATACAGCATGCGTCAGTAAATGCAGAGGAACTGAAATTATCCTGTGGATATTATCAGAATGTTAATACAATGAAACTAGAAATCAATGGTAAAAGTAAGCATAGAAACTATGTAAATTAAACACTTCTTGAGTAATCAGATGTCTTATCTTTGAAATTTTTTTTCCGGTACTGGGGATCAAATTCAATGTCCAAGGTTGGCATGGTAGCACTTGAGCTAAATCCCCAGCCCAAGATGGCTTATCTTAATAAAGGCACCCCGGTCCTTGGAAGAACTGAGAATGAGAATTTCATAAAGGGTTAGCACCTGAGGCTTGATCCCCATGGATACTCTGGGTCAAAGCATTGTTCCATGACTGAAATTGCCTTTAAAAAAAAATAAACAAAAGAGATGGCATTTAGAAATCATTACAAGGGCTGGAGGGTTAGCTCAGTGGTTCCGGCGCCTGCCTTGCAAGCACAAGGACCTGAGTTTGATCCCCAGTAACCACATATAATGCTGGGCGTGGTGGCTCACGCCTGTCATCCCAGCACTCAGGAGGCAGAGACAGGAGGATTGCTGAGTTCACGGCGGCTTGCCTGGGCACCATAGTGAGCTCAGGGCCAGCCTGAACTACAAAGCAAGACCCTGTCTCCAAAAAGCAAAAAAAAAAAAAAAAAAAAAATCATTACAAAAGTAAATGTTGGGCCAGGGATTTAGCTCACAGGTTCCAGTGTCTGCCTCACAAGCTCAAAGTCCCGAGTTCAGTCCCAGTACCACATACCACAGTGCCAGGTATGGTGGCTCACACCTGTCATCCCTGCACTTGGGAGGCAGAGGCGGGAGGATTGCTGAGTTCGAGGCTTGCCTGGGCGCCATAGTGAGCTCAGGGCCAGCTCACTATGGCTGGGACGGCTGATGCTCTCTGCAGCCACCTGCCACCAGAAGTCCTGCCCGTGTTCTATGTCTCTGTTTGCATATTGCTGGGTAATATCTCACTGGACAATCCAGACCACGCACCAAGTTGCAGACTCGAGCGACGGAGAAATAGACCCTGCCGAGGCTCTGTAATCCCGAGTGCTGGGATGACAGGCATGAGCCACTGTGGCTGGCATTGTGGATCAAACTCAGAACTTTGTACTTGCAAGGCAGAACCACTGAGCTGGAGCCACTGAGCTAAATCCCCAGGCCACTACTAGAATTGTTTCAGTAGGAGCTTATAAGAAATCCAGGTCAAACTCAACAAAAAGAGACTTCACCACTGGACACAGGGAGACGGAGATGCTGACCCCAGCTGTCGGGCCCAAGCAGCATCCAGACTCTCTTCTCAACTCTCAGCATCTCTTTCTTCGTGCTGCATCTGTGTTCTGGCAGGCTGTCTCCACATGGTGGCAAAATTACCCCTCAGTTTATGTTTGTGGGTGCCACGCTTCACAATTATCTACATCTTCCACTCCTGCTTACAATAAAATCATCTGCTATTTATGGAGTGACTATGTTAAGAGTTGTATATCTAAATTGAATAGATATTTGCTTTCAGTTTAATAAATATTGACATCGCACAGTGCCTAAGATCATGGACCTGGAGCCAGCCCATCTGGATCTAACCCTTAATCTGTAAAAATTCTGGGCCAGGGGCCAGAGATTTAGCTCAGTGGTTCCGGCGCCTGCCTCGCAAGCACAGGGTCCTGAGTTTGACCCCAGTAACCACATACAATGCTGGGCGTGGAGACTCACGCCCACCAGCCATCAATACCACACACCACAGTGCTGGGCGTGGTGGCTCACGCCTGTCATCCCAGCACTCGGGAGGCAGAGACAGGAGGATTGCTGAGTTTGAGGATTGCCTGGACTACATAGTGAGCTCAGGGCCAGCCTGAGCCACAAAGCAAGACCCTGTCTCAAAAAAAAAAAGAAAAAAAAATTCAGGGCCACACTGAATCATTTAGAGCCATACACACCCAGGAACTAGGACAGTACCCTTCACCATCATGTCAGTCAGCAAGGAAGGTTCACTGCATGGTGTGGCCTGCACTGGCCCTGGGGGGGCTGGGTGGCCGCTGGGTGTTGGGTAGCTAGTTATCTGTACCTTATACATCTGCTAAATACTTTCTCTTTCTTCATTCCCAGCTGATGTTGAGGTAGCATTACTTTTAAATTTTCCTGCCCTTTGGAGTTTGTAAATGAAAGTGTGAGAAGTCTTCTTGTAGCCGAGCCTCTGTTAGCAAACTTTTCACTGAGCTCCATTATAGACTATAGAGAAAAGAAAACAGAGAATGGTTGTCATGTCAATAGATTTATTGAAACAAATGACCACTGTCCTGTCTCTGGTTTCATTCAATTTTAAAAGATGAACAGGATGAACAAACTGCAAAACTATTGGATTTAAATTTTTTACCTTACAACCACCCATTCAGGATAAAGTTGTGAAAGCAAATTTTAGCCTATCATTTCTTGGAAAAAAACGTCAAAATGTATTTTGTAAAAGTAAATTATAATATTTTAAACACGATCCATAATAATAGACTATTTAGAATATGAGAAGTTTGAACTTGCAGAATATATTTTCAGTCTTAGATAAACCGCAACTAAAAATATGTTTCTTCTCTTTTTTTTTTTTTTTTTTTTTTTTTGAGACAGGGTCTCACTTTGTAGTTTAGGCTGGCCCTGAGCTCACTATGTAGCCCAGGCAAGCCTTGAACTCAGCAATCCTCCTGCCTCTGCCTCCCGAGTGCTGGGATGACAGGCGTGAGCCACCACGCCTGGCACTGTGGTGGGTGGTATTGATTGCTGGTGGGCGTGAGTCTCCACGCCCAGCATTGTATGTGGTTACCAGGATCCAGCTCAGGACCTTGAGCTTGCGTGGCAGGCGCTGGAACCACTGAACTAAATCTCCGGCCCTCTATTTTTTTTTTTTAATTGTAGTTTTGGGGCTGGGGATGTAAAGTGACAGAACACATGCTGAGTATGCTTGGGGCCCTGGGTTCGATCTCCAACACCAGAAACTTTTTTTTTTTTTGAGACAGGGTCTTGCTTTGTAGTTCAGGCTGGCCCTGAGCTCACTATGTAGCCCAGGCAAGCCTCAAACTCAGCAATCCTCCTGCCTCTGCCTCCCAAGTGCTGGGATGACAGGCGTGAGCCACCTCGCCCGGCTCTGTTAGAGTTTTTAGTTGTGCTGTTACGGCTGCCTTCCTGGTCTGCAGGGACTCAGAATGTTTCCCTTGCGTGGTCCCTTGGATTGGACAAGAGCCGGAAGTCACAGTGCAGGTCTGGTGAGTGAGGGGTGGCTGCCCCTGGACAGCAGCATTCCCTGTAGTTTTGATCACACCTTGGGAAGACACTCACAACTGCCTGCTTCTCCACATTCCCAGCAGCCCCTGACATGGCTTCCTTCCAGGCCAAGAAGCCCCAGCTCCCTGCACCGAGAGGAGGCGTCAGCCCAGGCGCTGCGGAGGCCCCGCCTCAGAGGCAGGACTGACAGGCAACGGTACAGTCATCCAGCCCACCTTACTCAGTGGTCTCAAACATATGCGAAAAATAGTGTCAAAAACTGCAAGAACCTCCATACACGTGGCAAGCGTAGTCAGCTAACACGGCACATAATTTGTCAGAGTTCGCCAGAACCGAGTTTGAATGTGGTGCTAATCCCAGCTCTACATCAGGTCCAGCAACCCTTTTTCTTAACGGACTAATAGTAACTCTGGTCTGGCCCTCATACAGTGTGAGCCTGGGCACTGAGGGGAACCCCAAATCCGACAGATGTCGGGCTGAGTCTGGAATGTGTCACGTGCTAGCTACAGCAGATGGCCATATTGTGAACACGCTCTAAGTGCTATAGGATAGCTGGGCTGGATAAGGTCCATGGCAGTTTAATTCGCAGAGGACTGTTTCCTGGAGCTTGGAGTTATCTCTGGTTTGCGGCTGTATCTACGGTTCCAGCTCTGTCAGAGGCCAAGCTGGCTGCGGCCGTGAGATACGCCTCCTGTGACTGCGCCACAAATGCTTGCTGTGGCTCCCGGCCCTTCAGAAGCACTCACGGCGAAGCTTTGTTTAGTCATATTTTGCAACCGCTCTTGGGCCACAGCCTGCCTCTCAGTCTCTTTCCTCCCCGTCCCCAGCACCGAGTCTGTCCTCGCCCAGCTAGACTCCACTCTGCTCGAGCCCTGAGGTGCCGGTGTTCAGGCGAAGGAGGCAGGTGCTCCATCTGTTTACTGAAGTTGAACCAAGAAAGAAAAGCGCCTTCACCGAAGCCGGGCTTTGAAGTTTGCCATCAAAGGGTTTCCTCAGACGGGCTGCTGAAAGCTCTCGGTACAGACAGGCTCGTGAGGTCGGGTGGGCTACGGTCTCACTAGGACGCTCCAGTGGGCCTGACCGCAACAAAGGAGGATGCCTGTCAAAGCCGTCACGGAGGGTCTGAGCCGGCCCGGGAGGCCGTCCGCTCACAAGAGGCCTTTGTGAAGCCTCTACCGCCGGGAGGCAGGAGCTGCAGGCCGCTCGCAGCGCGCAGGTGGGCCATGACTGAAGTCTTCCTAGAGAGGAAGAGGGCACCTCACAAAATCAAAAACACCAGGGCCTCACCTAAAACCTTATTCCAAGGCATTGCACACGGCGGGGAGGGGGACACACAAAAGTATTGATGCTTTTTTTTTTTTTTTCGCTTTGTAGTTCAGGCTGGCTCTGAGCTCACTGTGTAGCCCAGGCAAACCTGGAACTCAGCAATCCTCCTGCCTCTGCCTCCTGAGTGCTGGGATTATAGGCGTGAGCCACCACGCCTGGCATTGTGGTATGCTGGTGGCGTGAGTCTCCATGCCCAGTATTGTATGTGGTTATTGGGGATTAAACTCAGGACCTTGTGCTTGCCAGGCAGGCAGGGGCTGGAACCACTGAGCTAATCCTCCGGCCCCAATTCACGGTACTTTTAATAATTCTATACCAGAATTAAACCTTGCTCTTGAATGGCAATTTTTATTTTTTTATTCTGGAAAAAATGGTTTATCAATTCCTTTTTTTTTGAGACAGGGTCTCACTTTGTAGTTCAGGCTGGCCCTGAGCTCACTATGGAGCCCAGGCAAGCCTCGAACTCAGCAATCTTCCTGTCTCTGCCTCCTGAGTGCTGTGATGACAGGCGTGAGCCACCATGCCCAACTCAATTCCATTTTTATACAAAACACACAGGAGAAAACTAGCCAGCTGACACGCGATTGCAACCACCCAAAAGGTACTTTATCAAACTTGGCGTCTAAGAACAGCCCCACGTTTCTCTTGTCTATAGCACTGTCTGTGCACTTCCAGTTCACTGTTGCTAAAATGCTCACATGCCCCCATGTCCCCTTCCGCCCCAGTGATGGCACGAGGTGGGGGGGGGCAGCTGACAGCCCCGCGTGGTTTTCTGCTGTCCTTCCTCCCAGGCAGAGATCTGTGGGTGTGAGGAGCCAGCCAGGCCCAGCTCTGGTGGCCTTGGTGAGGGAACCCACGCTTCACCCCCACGCGTGGTGGGAGTGGTGCACTTGACTTTGAGACCCATGGGCGCGTTCCCACCCCGAGGCTGGCAGATGCAGCCACAGGAAGGGACAGCCCAGCTCTCTGTGAGCACAAGGTGGCTTTGACCTTGCCTTCCCACTGTCCTTCCAGCTTGGGCTCTAGCTATGGTCTTGGCCAATTCTCTTGAAAGACAATTTTTTAAATTATTTTTTTTTAAATGTGAAACGTTGGGCCGGAGGATTAGCTCAGTGTTTCCGGTGCCTGTCTCACAAGCGCAAGGTCCTGAGTTCGATCCCTGGTGATCACATACAATACTGGACGTGGAGACTTATGCCCACCAGCAATCAATACCACATACCACAGTGCCGGGCGTGGTGGCTCATGCCTGTCATCCCAGCACTTGGGAGGCAGAGGCAGGAGGATTGCTGAATTTGAGGCTTGCCTGGGCTACACAGTGAGCTCAGGGCCAGCCTGAACTACAAAGTGAGACGCTGTCTCAAAAAAAAAAAAAAAAAGTGAAATGTTCATCCTCAAGGGATTAAGTCAATTATGTAATTTCCATTGCAGAAGATGCCACGTAGCTTTTAGTTGTCTATGCTCATGATGTTTGGCAAACAGCCAGCAACTATCTGGCTGGAACACATATGAAAATAGTCACTGTCTCTGCATTGTTTGAACTAAGTATGAAAGTGATAGATCATGAGGGAGGAAATGAATGATGGTTTCTGTCTGGAAAAATCAGCTGTAATTTTTATTTTCATTATATAAGAGCAAAGACTAGTATATCAGGTTGAAGAGATCTATAGTCATCTAGGTCCTCATAAATGATACACATAATAAAACACTAACCAGCACATACTAACATAATTCTCCACTTAAAACTCAAGTATAAAAAAAATTCAAGTATTGCAGTGGCACAGTACATGCTTAACATGCATAAGGATTGGGGTTCAATCACCAGCACCGTAAACAAAAATTAGTAAATTATATTTAGATCTAGAATGTCCCCCAAAATAAAACATGTGCAGAGGCGGGGCTCTGGGAGGTGACTGGATGGTGGGGCACTGTCCCCCCTGGGCACGGCCTTAAGGTGTGGGAAGAGGTGGTCTTGGGGCCTGACCTGCAGGGCTGCTTGTCCTTGCTCCTGGCTCCTCCCTGTGCATTTCCTGACTACCATGAGGCGAGCAACTTCCTTGCGCTGAGTCCTTCCACCGCGCCCAGCTTCCAGCTTTTTTTTTTTTTTTTGAGACAGGGTCTCACTTTGTAGTTCAGGCTGGCCCTGAGCTCACTATGGTGCCCAGGCAAGCCTGGAACTCAGCAATCCTCCTGCCTCTGCCTCCTGAGTGCTGGGATGACAGGCGTGAGCCACCATGCCCGGCACTGTGGTATGTGGTATTGATTGCTGGTGGGCGTGAGTCTCCACACCCAGCACTGTATGTGGTTACCGGGGATCGAACCCAGGACCTTGCGCTTGCGAGGCAGGCGCCAGAACCACTGAGCTAACCCTCCGGCCCAGCTTCAGCTTTTAAAATCAACAAGACCAGCCACAGATGATTTAGTACAGGAAACCAAGTAGAGAGGTGGAAGCTGGAGAAGAGTCTTAGACCCTAGAGAGGAGAGGAGTACAGTATAAGGTTAACACATCACAAGGTGGTTGTTCCAGTGTGTCGCTTCAAGTGATAAGCTAGAAGTAGATCCACTAATGACGAGATATCCGTAAAAATGACAAAGACGGCAATCACGTGGGTTAGGTTTTCATCTTTGAGCATGGGAGCTGTTAGAGGCTAGTTATTTTATTTAAAAGCAGTGAATAGAAATGCAATACCTGGAGCCATGAAGGCCACCAGCAAGAGAATAAAACACAAAGGAAGCGATCTCCTGGAAGGCTGAGTCTGGGCTGGGAAGGTTGTGCCTGGCTTTTCTTTTTTTTTTTTTTTTTTTTTTTTTTAATCACAACCCTGCTGTACTCCCAGATTTTTTAAGTAAAAAAGTTTGTGTGTGTGAGAGAGAAAGAGAAGTTTATTGCAGTTTAAAAAAAAGACTAAAAATCAGGAGATTCTGGCAGCCAGCTAGAAGAGGATTCCTCCTTGAGCGGATGGGACACCAGGGAGGGAGACAGCAGCAACTGACTGGGAAAGGCACTGGGCTTGCACAGGCACTGGAGGTGCCAGAAGTCCGGGGCGGAGCATTCACGGTGGGCGTCTAGGCCAGTCTGCTCAGTGTGCGTTCACCCGCAGGCCTTCGGCCCAGGGACTTGTAAACCCATTTGTGAGTATCTGTCCCATCTCCTGGGCAGGTTGTGGGTCCTTCCTGTTGGGTTCAGGCAGGCCTGACATGCTGTCTTTTCCTTGTCACGTACAGAAAAGGGAGGGGTGGGAAGGGAGCAATCTTCTTGCTAGCTGCTTTAGGTGTGACAGTGGGCAGCGTGGTCAGGCTAAGGGAAGGTGCCGGGGCCTGCGGCAATCGGACAGTGCCTGAGTCGGGGGTGAGGATTAAGAAAAACACAAGACAGACAAAGACAGACAAAGATGGGATCGGGAGGACCTCTCAGTCAGTACCG
>PVIC010003723.1:9660-62121 GCA_004025085.1 Thryonomys swinderianus | reverse complement strand
TGGGGGTGAGCCACCACACCAGTATTGCTGTATGTGGTTACCGGCATTGAACCAGGGACTTTGCACCTGCTAGGCAGGCGCTAGAACCATTGAGCTAGATCTCCAGCCCAAGACCTTATATTTTTATAGACAAGGTTTCTGGAAGTGTACTAGACTATAGAGCTCACTTGCTATAGGGAGGTAGTGTCTGACAGGGAGCAGATGGGCCCCTGGGGGTGTGACTTGGAAGGATATATCTCCCTTTCTGGATCTTCCCTTTTCTATCTGCTTCCTGGCTGCTGTGATGTAGGTAACTCTCTGCCAGTGTCTTCCACTAAGTCCTTTCTTACTTGGAGCCATCCAGTTCTGACTAAAACATAAGCCCAAATACGCTTCTTCTCCTTTAAGCTGTGGGGGTTAAGTATCATGTATCAACCATGAGAAAGTGACTAAGACAGATGCTAATGCCTATGGAATGTTAAAGTCACTACTACTGGTTTCTGGTATTGAAATGATTTCAAGTGGATATCTTAGCAATTGGATATAATTTTGCTATACATATATCAATAAAGAATAAAAATAATACAATAACACCTCATGGCTAAGACTTTACCTGTGGACCTAAGGACTTGACTCTTTATCTTCACTTCTGGGAATAACAAAGAACTCAGTGGTCTCAGGTGTTGTGATGCTCCAGGGAAGAACTAACCTGGGACCTTAGCACTGTTCAAATAATGCTGAAGAAAGGTAGATGGTACTTATTCATTCATGAATCTAGTCAATAATTTGTTCAAAAAGCCTTTTTTTTCAGTCCAGAACATACTATGTTCTTGCACTATATACATTCAAGGGAGACAGATACTATCATTGCTACCCTCCTGCAAAGACATCTAGTATTCTTGCTTTAAAAAATGCTACTAACAAGCATGTGAAAGAAATCTGCTGTGGAAATTGGTGTCTGTGTATGACTTTCTGCAGGGAGCATTTTCCTGCCATTTGGATAGAGGATTCTCAAGATCATATGGCTCCCCTTTAGCAATGACAGGAACCTTCAGGACCAGACTGAATGACTACATCTTATATGCCCACCATCTGGCTCACCCTTGGAAATCTGAGCTCCAAGACCAGGTCTCTGGCAAAGGGAACTCTGCCGAATGGATTTGGCCTAATCGTGTTTGCTTGGTGCAGTGCAATGTCCTTATTCTTCCAAAGGCTCTGGTCCTTACTTACACAGCCAACTCTGTTTGGCAACTTATCTCTATGACAAAGCAATGAGTTTGACTGCATTAATGTGATTACCTAAAAGCCTGTACTACATTGCCATGAGCCTGCAATGTTTGATTTTCTTGGGCTTAGTATTCTCAAGGTAGCAGATGGAGCTAAGAAGTCTGAATGACCCTGTCATAAATAAACACATTGCTCCCTTGGGACTGCCTATAAAAGTCAGCCTCCCAAGACTCAGGGTTTTTTTTTTTAATCAATGAAGGAATTGTTATGGTTTAAATGTTCCCCCCTAGACCTTCTTGAAATTTAATTATCTCGTAACTGTATTAACATGTGGCATCTTTAAGAGTTGAGCTAGGCCATACAGTTCTGACAACATCATGGGATTACTGTCATCATTCTAGCAATGGGTTCCTTAGAAAAGATGAGTTTCGCACCTCACTCCCTTTCCCTCTCTGCCTCCCTCTCCCCTCTCTCCTCTCCCTCCCTCGTTCCCTCTGTCTCTGCCTGTCTGTCTGTCTGTCTCTCTCCCCCATTGTCTTGTCCCACAGAATGTCTCAGTCATGATGCAACATGAAGAATTTTCCAAATGCCAACACCTTGAGCTTGGACTTCCTGACCACAAAAACTGTAAGACATAATGTTCTATTTATTATACACTACCTCATCTATTGTAATATGCTATAATAATACAAGAAAGTCATCTGTAGAATACCTTCTTGGCTGTAACCACCCATCTGGTTGGTGTAAGCAGTGAAAGATGGACCCAAGTAACCTCAAGTCAAAGGTCAGGTCCATACTTGTAATTTTGTTCTTGAACTTAAAAGTATAATAATGTTCAAAGAAAGATGTGGTCAGCTCCTGTTAGCTTGGGTGGAACCTGGAAGATATATAGGACTTTTCCAGGCATACATAAGATAGGACAGGGAGGGAAGAGAAACTGAATTCATAGTCAGAATTAAATATACAAAAAACATAAAGATTTGTAACATCTTTGGTGATGGTGATGGGATCATTTTGATCAAACTTAAGGAGGAATTTGAATGTGTGGAAATCAACTGAAAGCACTTATTGTTCAGATTGGGGTGGCTTTAAATATTATTCTAGCTGGGCATGGTGGCTCATGCCTGTAATCCCACCACTCGGGAGGCAGAGACAGAAGGATTGCTGAGTTCAAGGCTTGCCTGGACTACATAGTGAGCTTAGAGCCAGCCTGAACTACAAAGCAAGACCCTGTCTCAAAAAAAAAATTCTAGAGGGTTTGAATTTAATGCTGCAGATAAATGGAGGTATTAAAGTTTTTTTAAACTAATGAAATATCATAAGCAGATTTTCTTTTATTAAAACATCATTTTCAAGCACTTAGGTTGATGAGTTAGAGGTAGGTAAGACAGAATGCAGGCTCCTCCTCTACAGGAGCCCCAGAAAAACATGATCAGCTCCTTAGTGGTAAGTAGTAGTAGAGAAGGAAAGAGGTACAGATTCAAAAGAGGTTCGGGATGGAGAAACATCAGGGCTTGATGGTGAGGTACTTGTGGGCATTGAGAGAAAAGGAGGAAAGCATGGAACACGTTCCAGGCTTCTGCCTTATAGAATCTTTATACTACATTAATATACTTCAGTTTCATTATTTCACTTTGGTTCAACTATTTTTATAGGGCATCTATAGAATGGCTTCTTTGAGCCAAATTCATGCTAGATACTGTGGATAGAAAGATGAGTTAGACAGAATGTTTTCCCTAGTTAAGGAGACAGGCACATATGCAGGCAACTTCAACACAGTGTAAGAAATGCTATCACAAAGATATGCACAGCAATCACTTGCTGGTGTAATTGTTCATTTATATTATCTAGAAGATTTCTTATTCATCTTTGGATTTTTGGTACTATAGTCAGTGTCTTTCACATAGTAGAGGTGGAACAAACATTGCCTTGCATCCTTGCAGTAATTTTGTTGTCAACAAAGTCCATTCCCCCGGAAACTTATAAGGCTCATATTTGTGCAAAGTGTGTAGTAAATCCTAAAGCCAAGACAATACATACTCTTGAGCCGTTATCATTCATTTCTACAAAAATGCTTATTAGAACACAGCAAGGAGCACAGGAGAAAGCTGATTTGACTTTGGGAAGCCTGCTATAAGAATCAGTGGCTTCAGAATAAGGTCTCCAGACTTGGCAGAGAGCAAGCTCCACCCAAGCTGTGGCAAAAGCCTTCTCTCCAACCTCATCTAAAAATACATAGCAAAACATTTTGCTTAATTGAAATATTAGCTCAACCACCATGCACTTCACTCTGCCCTGGGAAGCTTCAAAATAATGGAGAGAAATTTTGCTTTATATAATGTTAGCTCTTCATTATAAGCTTCATAACATATGTATGTATATACATATTCATATATACTTTCAAAAAATAATTATGAGATCTCTGAGGCAAGAAAACAACAAATATGGTTTAATCTCTCCTCTTTGCCCAAGGTCTCTTGATTTTATTTATTATATAAAAGTTGATATATTTAAATTATTCCAGACCATATTCAGACCTCAACAAAAAGTTAATGTACTATATTCTGGTCCATGCAATTTGCAGAAAGAACAATACATTCCCTGCCTTCCTCAAGAAATAAAACAAAATTCAACAGGTCATTCTCATTTTGACTGTTGAATTCTTTAAGGAAAAACTTGTTCACCTTGAATGAGAATTTCTTTTAAATATGGGAGTAAATACACTTCCATTCACTTACTAAAATTACATAATTGTCCAATACCAATCATTTAGTTGCTTAAAGCAACCATTTTTTAAAATATTTATGCAGCCTGTTGTTCAAAAATTAGGATAGATAGGATAATTTGGGCATCAGGTGAAAAGAAACTAAAGGCTGGAGGTGAACTGGTGCCTAGATGTGGGAGTCATCTGACGGTTTATTCAATGTCTAATTTCTAGCCAGGGATGACAGATCTCGGTCCCTATGCCAAGTTTCTCCTTTGACTCAACTTAGCAGCCACGTTGTATATGGAACCTGGCAAACACAAGTGATCCTGGGAACAAGGCAAAATATATATGACCTTTATGACCTTGCCTGATAATTCATGTAATGTTTTTCCCACCATACATTTTGTTTAAAACAGTTATAACACTGACTAAGATCAAAAGGAAGAGTCACATCTTAGTGGGGTGTGGCAAGGTGACACTAAAGAAGAACATGTATGATAAGAAGTGTCTTTGGAAATTGCAACTTGAAATAGTGATTATAATTTAATATAAGTGGAATAAAATTTCCTTTCCAATCATCATAATTTTTAAATATTTTCATTTTATGGGCTAGTGATTTAGCTCAGTGGTTTTGGCATCTGCCTAGCAAGAGCAAGATTCCTGGTTCAATCCCAGTAACCACATACCACAATGCCAGGTATAGTGGCTCACATCACCATCAATCAGTACCACACACCACAGTGCCAGGCATGGTGGCTCACACCTGTAATCCCAGCACTTGGGAGGCAGAGGCAGGAAGGTTGCTGAATTTGAGTCTTGTCTTAGCTACATAATGTGCATGGAGTCAGCCTGAACTATAAAACAAGACCCCTGTCTCAAAAACTAAAAAAATCATGTCAAGAATCACAAGTCTCAGTGCTGAAGCTCTCAGAAGCCTTACAGAACAAAAGGCATATGGTTTCTAAAGATACTAGTGTACTTTCTAGTTATCTCGCAAAAAAAAAAGTTTAGTTATAGTAAATTATTTCTATTCCAATTATCTCCAAATGCCTCTTTTGGAGAAGAAATCAAGATAGAAAAATAGTATTTTCAGAATTGGTAGGGCATCTTCACCAAAAAGTCCAATATATTGTATCACTGTTGTAGAGACTGATGAAAAAGAACCACTTCATCTATTTTAATGTTTTCAAAATTTCACATTATTGTTTGTCTGTTTTTGTAGCCACTCCAACATATTGCCTCAGAAATGGAGGGCAGATATGACAAAGTCAAGGCCACAGCAGAATCCCAGTCTTTGTCCAACAGGAAAAGCCAATGCCTTTCCAGTAGGAAAGATGGAGAACTCAGACAGAGAGAAGCTGGGAGAGAGGGTAGGCCATGCTTGGCCAGGGGTGAGCTTTTCCTTAGCCAGGGTGCTGATTCTGTGAGATGTGTCATTAGAAAGAATCAGTTACGGAATCAAACTTGCCTTACATCATAGAAAATGTCAAACATTCCAAGCCTTTTAGGAATTCCTGTGTCCAGAGAAGCACGGTACGACACAGAAGGTAGTTCAGGACCACTGAAGAGTTCAGAAGCTCTTGTAGCTAACAGAAGCTGGGGATAGGCTAAGTCCCCACAAGGCAGGTTTTCTAAAATACTAAGTAGCTCACAGGCCTGACAATGACCTGTGACTGGGACATGATGCTCAAAGATAACAGATATAATGGCTTATGTGACAGCTGTGCCCATAAAACCCAAAGTAAAGACGATTTTTGACCCTGAGTATGATGTAATTTGTAGAGACATCACAAGGGCCATCAGTTTTCCCTCCTCTCATTTAAAAAAGAAAAGTGGTGTTTAAGCAGCGAACCTCAGAACCATCTACCTCTTTCATCACTTCAAAATTACCCAGCTTCTCAGATAAAAAGACAGAAGAGGTAGAGGCAGAGGTAAGAAGTCCAAAACTTAGTTGTATTTATCAAAAATAGAATAAGATATTGTGAAATAGAAAAATTCAAAGGGAAAAGTGGGTAGGCATAAATAAAAAAGGGAAGGAAAACATTTGATGGTTAAAAAAGGAAACAAATCTTATGTATAAAGGGGGCTGGGGGTTGTAGGGTGAGCAGGGGAATGGGAAAAAATGAGAAGTCATGTCACGTACCAGTACCAATCCTCAATGTCAATTGTGATCATGATGTGCATATAAAATGTACCAATAAAATCAATTTTAAAAAACAAAAAGAGACTGAGTTATCTTTAATAAAAACATCTATACCAAAAGATAGCATGATACCAAAAATGGACAAATTTAACCTTATAGTGGAGTAGAGAGGAAATAAATAGTAAAATGTCTTTTTTTTAAATGGAGAACACTTTTTTGTACATTGGAATTGCAATGGATACTTGTGATCACGCCGCCCATTTGCACACTAAATTTTAGTTGTCACTTCTTAAGAGGAGGACAGAGATTTCCGTAGACCTCCCTAGGATTGTTGAATGGCCCCTTGCAAATTTAACTGAAAAAAGGCACATCAAATGAAAACAAAAGTTTCTTTAAATGTGTATCCCTCATAATACACTTGGGAGCACTTGGTGACCCATAAAGCTCTAGCTGGAATATGGGGTCCCTGTATCCAATTTGGGAGGGGATAGAGAGAGGAGAAAAAGTGAATATATGGAAAAATAAATGCTGTTTGGAAAGTGTATATAATGTACCATGTATTTAGGTGAATGGATGGGAGCCGTGGTGGTCTGGTAGGTATTCCTTCTTGTGAGAAAAGTCAGTTTGAGTTCTTTTGGTAGGCTCTGATTTTAGGCAGTAAGTTGAGTTTAGAGAAAGCCTCTTTCACCTTTCATCAAATATACATCTTCAACTTAAAATAATCCTCACACCAGTGGCAGAATTTAGGGTGTCATATTTCGGAACCTCATTAGTCCACAGAAACCTTGCCTTCCTAAACTAGGAGGCTCACAGGGGTTGGGAATCTCTCTTGTGATTCTTTCTCCAGGGCAATCAGCTGCCCCATCTTCTCCTACTGAAGGGATCAGGGACCTTCATCAGCACCAGTGTGTAGAGCAGGGCTCAATGGCAGGGCACTCTCAGTTTGTGTAACCAACAGGTAAACAGGACAGGTTTAGATAAATGACCAGGTTCCCAGAGTTTAAAAACTCATTTCCCAGTACTCTTCTAGCCTGGCTATGTGACTTCACCTGGAATTATGAAACAGTTACATAACCGAGATCCCCAGCAGAGAACTGCGCTTGAAACTGTTTCTGTTTTGTTCAAATGAAACCCAGAGACTAGGTACATAATGATGGCACCCTAGAGCTATTATCAGTGCATATTGTGGCTTTGGTGTTGATAATGAGCATGTTCAAGTACATTCCATTCCTCTCTTTCTTTTAATCTCAACAGCGCTCCAGTTACAAAGCAGTGAGCACAGTCAATCTTTTCCACTTTTGTCTGCTTTGGTTCTTTTCAGCATATTCTTGGGCCAAGGGTGAGATTCCATTTCTGGTTCTCAGCTGTAATTCACCTGGAACAAATCCTTCTCTGCTTTTCCTGTCCCCAATTGTGCTTTCAAAAAAGACAGGCTTTGGGACTACTCCATGTTCTGTCCTAGAAAATTTTCTTTTCACTCAAGTCTGTAAAAGGAATGTTCAAAACGTGATAACTATATTCCTTTTGGTCACACCCCACCCAGCCATATGTTGTTGTTTTTTCAGCACACTTAGATTTTTTTTTTTTTTTGCAGGATGGCAATATGTTGTTTTTTTGGGTTGCCGCTTGTTTGGGAGTGCTTTTTTTGAGTCTTGTGGTCATGAGAAATATGCCACATTTCTGGGATCAGCCTCCTTGACCAGACCCCACATTTCATGAGAGTTGGCCAGTATCTGACTAAAGAATTTCAAGACAGGAGAAGGCATATCTTTTCTGTTTCCTGGAAGCTCTCCAGATATGGAACAAGAAAGCAGCTATGGAGCAAAGAAATCATCATTTTTAGTTTTAAAAGGAAAAATAGTTCTCCCACCATGACCACCCCCAAGTCATGTATGAAATATGTCTGTGTTCTTGCTATGTTCTCATGTTCACACAGGTGTATTTGTGGGGACAAACTCTCTTGTTTAACCATTCCAATTTTTCTATTTTATTTCTGTCCTACATGGCCTTAGGGCACATTCTTTTCTCTTCTGTGCTCATCATTACTTCTGCCAGCCTGGAGAAATCATTCTAGCAGTATCACTCATTGAGATACTGAGTAGGTACAATCTTTGTTCTTCACACCCCTATGAGACAGAAGGCTTGAGATGCAGTTACACTGCCTGCTTTCAGAGCCACCAAGTGGCAGGACCAGGAAGCCCAGGTCTTGCTGGCTGCTGGGTTGTCTCCATACTCTTCCCTTAGCTTCCTTCAGTGGAATTAAATGTCATTAACCAGACTTAGCTTCCAAGGCCTACTGTGATTCTCACCCACATGAACTCTCTTCCAACTTCTGTGCAAGTCCTTTTCCACCTGTATAATCAGACACTTTGTGGGGTGGGTCACTTACATGGCTTCCAACCTTTATCTTGCTCAGTGGTTGGGTTAAGCAGGCCTGGATTTGAATTTAATTCTTATATGTAAGTGAGCTAACCTACAGAGTCCTTGGGAGGATTGAACAAAAGTTCTGTCTCCAGATTATATATTAGTCCTTTTAATATTGATCCTTCTGGGCCAATGATTTAGCTCATTGGTTCCAGCACCTGCCTAGCAAGCGCAAGATCCCTAGTTCGATCCCTGGTAATCACATACAACACTGGGCGTGGTGACTCACATCCACCAGCAATCAGTACCACATACCACAATGCTGGGTGTAGTGGCTCAAGTTTGTCATTCCAGCACTTGGGAGGCAGAGACAGGAGGATTGCTTGAGTTCGAGACTTGCCTAGGCTACATAGTGAGCTCAGGGCCAGCCTGAACTACAAAGAGAGACCCTATCTCAAAAAAAAAAAAAAACATAGTAAAACTCTATACTTGCCAGAAGTTTTTGATATAGGTAAAATCATAGTATGTTGGGTTGAAGAAACAGAAATGACAAGTGGCCAAAGCCTTGTACAAACTTATTTGCCTTCAAGGTAACAATGCAGGGCTAAGAGCCAGGCCCATTTTACGTGTGGCAGCAGTTTAGCAACCTTTCTACTCTTCCATGGTTGGGGCTCTTCCTAGGGTAAGACAGAGAAACAAGGACAGAAGGAAGGACTCAGTTCAGTATCTTCCAGTCACGTGATCAAGGAAATGGCAGAGACTCAATTATTTTTACTTCACTTTAATGGTCAACCTTGAACTTTTTTGTAAAAGTCTTGAGAACAAAATTTTGAACCTCATGAACAAATGGTATACTATGTATGTATATCTATCTGTCTATTTATATATTACTTTATGTCATAGTAGAATATGTTAAAAAGTACTTTTTTAATAAAGCTCGATTTTGGTAAGTAATAAAAATAAATAATAAAGTGTTTTTTATTTTTCCTCCTTTGAGCAGATTGTGAGTCCTATTAAGCAATGAGTTTCCATGGTGGGTCCTGAGTTACCCTGAGCTTCCCTGGGTAAGTATATTGTTTTTGAGACCAAGTTCCTGTTTATACCAAAAGACTTGAGGCACAGAAGTTTGAGAGTTAATCTGTGAGCATCTAATCTACTGCCATATCTCTTTTTCTCTTTACATAAAGAAAACTTTCTAAATCACAATTTATTTTATATCTCAATATGATTATGGCTTTTCAAACTGCCACTGTTGTTTTTGTTTGGAGCTCAGAGGGCTCTGCCTAACTATCTCTGTCGTGTATAGTAAAATAAACCCTGGTCATGGACACTACCAGCACTGTGATTTAGAAATTTAAAAGTGAAGTGTGAGCTGGGTGTGGTGGCTCATGCCTGTCATCCCAGCACTCAGGAGGCAGAGGCAGGAGGCTTGCTGAGTCCGAGGCTTGCCTGGGCTACATAATGAGCTCAGGGCCAGCCTGAACTACAAAGCAAGACCTTGTCTCGGAAAATTAAAAATAAATAAATATATACATGTGAAGCATGAGGCTTTCATGTTGGCTGCAGAACCATCCTAGATGTTTATTCTTGATTCCTTTGCTCCTGAGGCTTCCTTGGATGAAACTACCCTTTTCTCCCAATCCCAATTTTACCTTTGATCTCCTTCAGAAATTAGTAAAATAACATAACAGTATAGGAAAAATAAACCAAAGAAAGTTGGAAAAAAATGAGGGTGGGGTAGGATTTGATTTTAATCAGAATGGATGAGACAGAACTCTTTGGAAAAATGATACATGAGCAAAAGACAAATGGAAGCAGGAAGCTAGTGTGTGAGTGAAGGAAACTTGCCTTCTACTCTCCGAAATTTTGGTAATTGAGTCTTCCAGGATAAATCAATAATACAGACATTAAAGGGAGCTAAAGGCACACAAATTTATTACACTACCTGCACAGGAAAGAAAAGTAAATACCCAACCGTCCAATGAGATTTAGCAGTTTATATGCCCTGCTTGATAAGGAAGAGAGAAACAGGGCTTTAGGCAGTTTGAATAAATTATTTTTCAAGAAATTAAAAGGGTTCAAAGAACAGATAGGTCCTAGGACAATGCTATTTGGGCCCTGGGTGTGGAATCATATATATATATATATATATATATATATATATATATATATATATATATATATATATATATATATATATATATATATATATATTGGCAAGCCTCAAACTCAGCAATCCTCCTGCCTCTGCCTCCCAAGTGCTGGGATTACAGGCGTGAGCCACCACGCCCAGCGCTGTGGTATGTGGTATTGATGGCTGGTGGGCGTGAGTCATCACCCCCAGCATTGTATGTGGTTACCGGGTTGGAACTCAAGGACTTGTGCTTGCGAGGCAGGCACCGGAACCACTGAGCTAAATCTCCAGCCCGAATCATATTATTTTAAATTTCTTTTCTTCAAGTTTGTCTCCTGTTTGAGGAGATTACAGAGAGAGATTTATGATAACCATACTTCTTCTGGAGCAACTCTCTGTGTCAGATGAGGGAATTTCAGAGAAATGCCCTCCCTTTGCTCCAGGGAATAAAGAGGATACAGTGACAGAGGTGCTGCCATTAGAGTTAAAGAGACCTCCAGGCTGCTTCGTTAGCAAAGTGCTTGGCATGTTGCCATCAGACTGGTGTACTGTTGTTTGAGCCCCAACATTAGCAGTAAGGATCCTGGAGGGTAACTCTTCCCAAAGTGGATGAGCGAATGTTCTGGGGGGGCCTGACCAGCAGAACAGTCGCTGCAGCTGGCTGTGGAGCAGAGCGGAGGGCGAACCAGGGAGTCGCAGGAGCTGAGGCAAGAAAGGAAAGGGTGCAGCAGGGGATGGGCCAGGTCCTTTCCTGCCTTTCCCTCTGAGAGATGGAAGTTATTAGCCACAGTCATAGTATCAATAGGCAGTTATTAGGTAATTGACAGTTTTCTAAGTGACCAGCATAATCAATAAAATTCTTGTTGTTGTTTGATAAGTATTTGCATGCTGTGGTGTTCAGGATACTTCCCCAATGGTCCTTTGAGAGGAGAAGATTTGCAGCCTTTGAACGAAGACTCAGTGCTAACACTTGAATGTCTGTATTTCTCCAAAGTTCATATGTTGATATCCTAACCCCAAAGGTGGTGGTATTAGGAAACAGATGTTTTGGGGAGTGATTAGCTTATGAGGTTAAAATTCTCATGAGTGAGATTAAGATCCTCTAAAAAAGGATCCAAGAGACACCACTACCCCTTCCACCAACCAGGCTGAGACTAGACGAAGAGATGACCATTTACAGGGAAGGACGTCCTTACAGTCTCCCAGCACCTAGGTCTGAATTTCCTAGCTTCCTGAACTGTGAGAAACAATTGTTTTGTTATTTTTCACTACTCAGTTTATTGAAATTTTTACAGATGAGTCTTGAGTAATAGCTATCTATTAATATTTATTATCTATGTTTAGTAATAGTTGTCCATTCTGTTTTTATTCTATTTTTGCCTAGTTTTCTCCTCTGGAGAATGGAGATGATGTTTTCTGTTAATTAACGGTTAATTAATGTTGGAAGAATAAGAGACAATGTCCTCAAAGAGCTTTAAAATACAAACTATTATAACAATATCATGTGATTTTCCTTCCAGCAGAGAAATTTTAGAGAAATGTAAATGCTGCTCAGTTATCAAGAATCGCAGACCAACTTTGGTTTATCTGCTGGTGTAGCCCTTCATAAATGTGCTGAGTCTTTATGAAACATCAATTAGGCAACTGAGCTTTGACAAAGTACAGTGAAAAATAATTCTGCTCAGAAAAATACCACATTAGGTGTGTTACTTTGGTTGTGTTAGTTTCTTATGGCTGCTGTAACAAATTACACAAACAAGAAAGTTTGCAACTATAGGCATTTATGCTTACTTAGTTCTAGAAGCCAGAAGGTAAAATCAATACACTGACAGGGCATACTATCTCCCGAGGCCCTAAGGCTGAATCCCACCTTGACACCGTGAGCTTCTGGTGGTTTCAGGCATTCTCTGGCCTGTGATTTCACAGTTTGTACCCCTGTCTTTACATGGGCCTTTCTTTACTCTGAGTGGCTGCTTTTCCATAGGGACAAATGTCATTCAATTGTAGACCAGCCTGGATATTACAGAATGATCTTGAGTTGTTTAGCTTAATTATGTCTGCGTTCTGGAACAACCTGGAATGACAATGAGCACCAACATCCTGTGAAACCAAAGAGGAGAGAGATGGAATCAGAGATGTTCAGAGTTTAATTTATTAGAGGACTTGCTGATAGAAGTATAGAGAGAAACCATTTGATTCACCACAATTTGACTCAGATGGAGGGTCAATCCTATGAGTCTATGCAGAGAAAGTAGGCAGAAAAGGTTAATCAGAGTTACTTGGAAGCAACCAGAGTGTTATGGCTCAAGGTGGTTGTGTCTCAGTTATGTTACATTGGATGCATACAATCTGCAAACATCTCTTTTCCCTTTTTCTCCTTTTCTCCTCTCTCTCTCTCTCTCTCTCTCTCTCTCTCTCTCTCTCTCTCTCTCTCTCTCTCTGTGTCTCTCTCTCTGTTTTGATAAAAGACCTTGACACATATCCCACGCTGTTCTTGAACTTATGATCTTCCAACCTCAGCCCTCCTGAGAGTTCCACCACGCCCGAAATAAAGGCTCCAAAGGGTGTAAGAATCTAATTAAGATCATATTCACTGGTTCTGGAGGTTAGGATGTGAACACACTACAGGAAGCTTCTGGCATACAGGGGCGAATGCTGGATGGAGGACAAGAAGTACTCACAGTAGAAAAGTTACTGTCTAGAGCTGGAATAGAGATTTAATGAGAGGATGGAAGGGCACAAGGGTAGATCTGGCCACCTTCGATTCACAGAATTGAGGAGTCAGCTCTCTTTGTTCTAAGAGAACTTAACTTCTCACCTAGGCTTTCTCTTTCAAAACAAAAAAGCTTACTAGGTGAATCTATCTTCTTTAGTCTTTTTTGGTTAAAAGTAGTATTGACATGAGTTTGTCTCTCTTATCCAGCCTATGAATTGGTGAGAATTTGAAAGACCATTGAAATAATCTAACTCAACTTTATCCTTTTAAGCCCTAGTGATTTGTTTTTCCAGAATCATGCTAGCAGTAGCAAGGCAAGACCTGGAGTCTAGCTTCCAGGACTTGTGCACATGCCTTCTTCCTTCTATGCTTTTCCCTCCATTCTTCTCCCTCTCCTTTTTGAGGTAGAGAAGGTTGAATTCACAGCATAAATCAATACAAAAGGATGTTACTTTGGATTCATATCTAATTTCTTTTATATCTTTGATACAAGTGAGGGGATTGAAAAGCCAGGTAACCACTCATCAACTACCTTCTTCTAAATCTTTGTCTCCCAGCTCTTCTTTGGGAGACTGTTTCTATTTTCTTTGGTCTTGGGTGAGATTTTCTTTTTCACATCTTGTTATAAGTTCTATTACAGATGTATAGAAAGGATGGTATGTTGTACTCCAGATATAGCCAGACTAATTACCTGAGGCTTGCTGGGTTCAGGGAGAGCAGAAAGTGACCAGAAATTTCCTAAGTGGGAATTCCACATGCCAACTAGGAATTGTGAATGAGGACACTCATGGTGGGACACAGTGAGGAAGGACAGACAGAAGTATTTCAAGAAAATTAAAGAGACATGTGCAAAGACTTACACTGAGGGAGTACAACGTGCCTTTTTGAACTGGCATTGGAGTTCAGAGTTGCTGAATGGTGGAGACACACTGGTGTTTGTGCATCAAGTTGAGACAGGTGAAAGGTGAAGTGAGTGAGGTGGACAAGTGCTAAATCATACAGGGGAATGATGGAAGAGTTAAGAAGTTTGAGTTTACCCTGAGGTCAGCGGGAAACTTTTGACACAATAGGATCAGATTTGTATTCTAAGAATCTTCTCTGGCCATGTGTCATAAGAGAATTCAAAGGACCTTCTAAGGGATTAAGTACAATACCAGCAATGTCTAAAATTGTTTACAGTAGGCACTGTTTTAAGTAAAGTGCCCTTATTGTTGTGAGATCTTTGCTAGAAGATCTTAGAAGACAGATCTTGTTACTCTTCCCATATTACAGAAGAGGAAACTGAGGCACTGCTGATTGTGATCCCTTTGGCTGTGGTGTGAAAAATGGATAAAGTGGTGGCCACAAGTGAATACGGACAGATAAAGTAGGACTTTTCAAAGTGCGGTCAAGAGATGCAATAGGTTGGGCCAGGAATAGGAGAATGAAGAAAGAGGGCAAGGTGCACACCTGAGAGATTTTCATGTAAAGCCAGCAGGATGTGCTGAGGGACTAAAAGTGAGGAAACGATAAAATCAAGGACTATTCCTAGGTCCTTGGCTTAACAGATGGATGAAATGGGGTGCCATTCTGTGGTCATAAATACTTGTGTAGAACAAAATAGAAGTTTGGCTTCAGAAATTTTGTGCTGTAGAGAGTCTAAACTTGGTTCTACCAACACATGTTATTTATTCTGTGAACAAGAAATATAACATTTTTCATCTTTTTTTTTTTTTTTTTTTGCTTTATGTTTAACAGAGGCATACCTAACCTGCTACTGGCTGAAACATAGCAATGGTTTTCAAGGAATTACTAGAGATGAATTTTTAAGTGCTAAACATTATTAAGAAGAGCAAAAAAAAAAAAATAAAGACATGGCCTCTCTCTCCCCTTCTCTGTCTCCTCTCTCTTCCTCCCACCTACCCTTCCCATGACTTTCCACAGCATACACCAAATCCATGAACAATGTAAACTATATTCCACTTATGGGTACAGAGATTATGAGTGTGACTAGGCTTTGCAATTTGATAAAGTCATGCCATTCATTCACAGAAATTTCCTGAGACTCTGGTATGTGTTCCTGGTATGTACTGAGCTATGGGACCCACTCTCAGGCAGCAAGTCCACTGTCAGCCAAACTCAGCAGGTTGGGGAAAGAGCCAGGACATGGCAATTAAAAGGATGCAGCCAAGTGTATCTATCTCCAGCTGCTCTTTTGTACCCAGTACCCACTTCTCTCCAAGCCATCCCCCATCTTGTTGTTACCTAGTGACCTACTTATTCCATCAAAGTGAACTAAGGGGAGGTAGAACAAACTGACCTTTCCCTTCTCAAAGCAAATCAAAAGGGAACTTTTAAATATTAATGTTGAAGGTATATTTGCGTCATTGTGTAAAATGTAAAATGAGTAAGAAGAAGTAAAATGATAGGGTGGCTGAACTCATTAAATTCTACATATTCCGGATTCTTTATATTTAGGTGCAATTGTCTACATTGTACCTCCAACAGCTTATGAACAGACATATCAGACTTAACAATCAAAACAGAACTCTTGAATTTCCACCTTTCACCTACCTGTTCCTCTGAAGTCTTCTCCTTCCCTCATATATTACACTGACAGTGAGTCTTTGGCTGTAACTCCGAAGTACACTACATGCATGAATATACTTTTACCATCTTCATGGTTACATGCAAGACCTCTCTCCGGTTTCCTGGGCAGTCTTTCTGTCTCCTATCTTCACCCTCAATATCCCATTATCCTTCCTCCACACTCATTGTTAGAGCAATCTCAAGAAAGCTCTACTTTGTTCAAACCTCCAGGGACTTCCCAGCATAACCACAATTAAAGTGATAGCCTACGAGACATTTATGATGTGGGGACACTTCCTTCACCTCTTTTTCTTCCCCTAATCTCTTTATCTCATTCACCATTGTCCCATTGTCTTATTTCATTTTTTTTCCACACACATTCTTAGCTTCAGGTCTCTCTTTTACTTTTCTTTCTGCTTAGATTGTCTTCTCCATCCCATCACAGTCCCTCTCTGTCAGTTTTCTGTCCTTGTTAGATGTCTTCTCCTCTGGGAGACCAGTGTTGACTACCTGAGCTAAAGCCAAAGCTCAAAACACTTGCTATACCATCGCCACACTTTATCTTCTCCAAACTACTCAAATATTTATCTGTAAATGGGCTTATTAAATATTTATCTGTAAATAAGCCTTCCAAAACAGACATAAATTTTCTGGAGGACTCCTACTGGTTCATAGCTTTACCCCACTACGTAGAACAAGAAAACAAATATTTGATAAAAGGGCAGACTAAATAACAGATGGACTGACTTTTCTTTAATTTTGGAAAACCTGAAGGGAAATACTTAGAATGGATAAAAAAGAAAATATTCAAATGAATGAAAGAAAACAAATATATACTACACAATAATGCAAGGTATAGATTGCATTTTATCAGAGCCATATTACAAACTATGGGCAATACAAATGTTTCTTAACTTTTTATGAATTTAAAACATACTATCTTGAGAACTCATGTTTGTCATGTATAGATGCATATATTTGGTTAAATAGTTATTTGCAGGTTACTAGAAAAATATCAAGGGGCCAGAGATTTATACTGATAGGAAGATCTTAAAAAGACTGACTTTGGAGGACCCAATTTCACCTTGATTTCAACTTTTCTTTGAACTTGAGTATCACTGACCATCAGTACTGATTCTGCTGAAATTCCCTGTAGTTATTTTTGAAATTGAATGTCTCATATTTAAGTTACATGCCAACAGAAATGAGCCATAAATTTTCTGTGAGAAAAGTACTTGCAGAAGAGTGTGAGATTCTCCTGACCCTGAAAGAAAATTCTTATGGTAAATACACAGAAGGAAGTTTTTTTGTTTTTGTTTTTGTTTTTTTTTTTTTAATTTTTGAGACAGGGTCTCACTTTGCCCTTCAGGCTGGCCCTAAGCTCACTATGGAGCCCAGACAAGCCTCGAACTCAGCAATCCTCCTGTCTCTGCTTCCTGAGTGCTGGGATTACAGGCGTGAGCCACCACACCCGGCCAGAAGGAAGTTTTGATAACTGGGATGGTTAATATTGATATCAACTTGACTGCATCAGTAAAGTCCTAAGAAACTATTTTTTTATTTTTGTATTTTTTAAATCATCATTTATTTTGTTTCCTAAACAAGGCTTATGTATATAGGGGATGGGGGATTTTGTGGAGGGCAGACGAATGGGAAAAAAATGAGAATTAAATTTTGTCAGGTACTAGTACAAATTCTCAATATCCATTGTGATCATAATGTGTATATAAAATGTACTAATAAAAATCAACTTTTAAAAATCCTAAGAAATGAGTGAAGCACACTTCTTAGTGTTTCTGCAAGGATGTTTCCAGAGACAACTGGCACATGGGACAGCACACCAAGGGCAAAAGTGAGCCTGAATGTGTGCGGTGCCATACACTGTAGCCTAAGGTTGAGCCAGAAGTGACTGAGTGGCACCTATGGTATGAGAATGAGCCTCCAAAAGCCTCAAGCAAAGGAACTGGCTGCAAGCTCCCAGTCCCCACCAAGCATCAGAAGATGCGGATGACTGATAGAGTGAGGAGGATGCAGGTCCCTAGTTATATTGTGTCCTTATTGACCTGTCAGCTTCCACCTTCCATCTCAAGTTCAGCTTGAGTTTATGAACATTCACTTGTATGTCTTCAGTAGATCCAGCTGCATCATTTGTTGGATTAGAGGCAAAAGAAAATGTAAAGCACCCTGTATGAAAATCATTCAGAACTTCAGGATGATGACAGCAGAGTGTTAAAGCAAGTTCAGGATGCTTCTGAGTACAAGAGCACAGGGAAGTGGGATAGTCTATCCTCCACTCTGTACATAGTTTCTGGAGTATAAGGCATTGTCTCTGTGCATCCAGGTCACCTCTAACCCTAGGCCTTGCATCCAGCTTCTCTCCAGAGAACACTTAATCGCTTGTCTCTCAGTGTTCTTCTTTGTCATTAAAAGTTGTATTTATATTTGACCTTATATTGTGTTTTCTTGAAAACTGAGAATAGATTTAGAAACATTTCAAGTACTTACAGTCCTGCTGCTGTGACATACAAGCAGTTGTTTCCTTCCAACACTTTGATGGGCTGGGGCACTAATGCAGCAAGTCTCTTCACATGCTGGACCCTTCGTCCTCCTTAGTTTCAGTGAAATCCACTCAGCAGTCAGAGTTTGAAGGGGCTTCTCTAATTCACAGCCCCAGGGCTATATTCCAAGAGCAGTTTCTCCCCTTACTGACTGACAGTGGTTTTGGTCTAACATGAATTTAGTGAGTGGTGCATAGAGATAAATGAGATCCTACTTATACCTGTAACCTTTCAGGAAGAGTAATACCTCAAAATTGTTGACTAAAATCTGACATCCTTTTAGTGTTCCCTGCAAGAACTTAGAACACATCCCAGACCACCAGCACAGAGTGCCCGCCCCACAAGACAAGAAAGACCCATGGCTGAGGATATGTTCTCTCTCTCTCTACTATTCAAATTTTCTGGAGGAAAGAAGTGTAAGAAACTTATTCATAGATTAAAAATTGATTGTAAATACAGTGTCTTACTGCAGGAAATTTTGGAGAGAAAATTTCTTTCCCACTTCCACCTTCTGACAATTAGCATGCATCTCAGACCTTCCTTTCTTCAAGGCAAAACCGGGTAGGTGTAAGGTTAGTTACTCTCTGTCTTTCTCCTCCTTGTGTACGTTCCAATCTACCCCTGGGCATTAAGGCAACATGACATAAGAATATATTTTCTAAATTTGCATAAAATGAGAACTTCACAGATGGGCAGCACATGCTTCCCATAAGTCCAGTGTGAAAATGGCTCGATAGCACTTGTCGCTACACACATTCTTTCCACATTTCTGGCACACGTACATCTTAAACAAACAGGAATTGCGACAAGCAAAACAGATGGGCAACAAAAAAAAGTTTCCAAAGCACGCATCCCAAAATTCTTCCTTAAGCATGGTACTGTATCGCTTGTCACAATAAATCTGAAGTAGTTCGGGTATTAAAAGACTGTCTTGCTGGAGGGGAAAGCTCAAGCTATTCATTTCCATAACTCAGGCAAAAAATGTTGGAAACACCTTTGCCTCCCCTAATTATGGAGAGACCATCTCTAAACTGTCCTTCTGCATTGTGGGTGACTTGCTAATTGTGTAAGAAGATTTCCCTGGTGTCCTCTGCTTTTGTTAGTACACAGAAATCTAAGTGCAACGCCTGGAGGTCAGGCGTGGACTGAAGCATATTTCATAATCTACACATTGTCGAGCATGTTTCTTCATTTGTTTAGCTGAACCCACATTTGACCAGGTAACTTCTAAACAGAAATATCAACATTCCTATTAAAGAAAAATACAATGGTTACAGCTCTAACTTCATTTCTAAATTTACTTCAAAAGAAATTGGAAAAACGTTTGATGGGACATTAGGAAACCAGGACTTTGGTATCCCTTTTATCTCAGATTACGAAATTGACATTAGCATACCCTTAACTCTGAATTTTCTTTCTCACTGGGTTAGTTTGTTCATCACACACTTCCATTTCCCATTGCTATTGCTGCAAGCTGTTATCTTTTAAAAATTGAGAGCAAAAGTCCATTCAAAGTCACTGCTAAGTGTTGGGGGCAGATTTCTCTGAGTGCCAGGACCAGAGAGCCCTGTGTCAAGGAAAGACCGTCCCACTTGTTTGCTCTAAGCCCCAACACTACCTTCTCCCAAGCTATCATTCCTCTCCACCCAGCAGCTGAGGGCAGCCAGCAGGGGCCAAAGAGAGCAAGAATAAAGCCCTCAAGACATTTTCCAAATTTGAAATATTTAACTTGTGTGGAATGGGAAATTTTTATCTGTATTTTAACTATTTCAAAGCAGTTATTTTTTCTTCTGTCTTACAACCCACCTACAATGATGTGTGTCACTTGGCGCTATACCAAAATGTGATAATTAAGCCAGGGTTCCTCAGTGTTCTCCAAGAAGCCATACTTGTTTAACGGAGGCTCATCTTGGACAATTTATCAAGATGGAGTAATTGTAATTTCATCTTAAGAAACTGACATTCCCAGGAATATCCCAAAAAGTAAATCCTTCAAAAAGTGTTTTAAAATTATATTTGCTTTACACTAGGCAATGTACTACATAAGTATACTTAGAACTTAGGGCTGCATGTTAGTGGCAGACCACTTGTATAACATGGGAAGAGTTTGGTTCAATTCCTAGCTCCACAGCACGCGTGTGTATGTTTGTGTGTGTGTGTGCGTGTGTGCGTGTGTGTGTGCGTAACTTAAATAAAATAACATTGATTGATGTTAGCATACACTATAGGTCAGGAATGGTGCTTTACTTATCCAATTCTCATAGCAAACTTTTGAAACAGACATCACCTTCATTTTGTAGCAAAAAATACTGCAGCACAGAAGTTGGGTTCATTCCCCTCAGGTACACAGCTCGAAGGTAGAAGGACCCTTTAAAATCCCAGGAAGAACTATATTAAAGCTAGTTTCCATTGTTGTTTTCTTGGTATTTTCTTTCTACTTATTTTTTGTCAAAAATTTTTCAAAAGTTGAATGGATGTATATTTTGTCTAGTCACTTCTAAAGCAATCATAGCCACTAATAATGAAAATTAATATTGACTTCAAAACCTCTGAGATTCAACAAGCTTCTCAGACATAAAAGAAACATATTGAATGAGAGTGGTGATGTCCACGTGCAGTCTCAGCACCCTGAGAACCTCAGGCCAGAGGATCTAAGGTTCAAGACATGTCAGTACCTTAGCACGGTGCTGACTTACAGAGAGCTGGGGATTTGATTCAGTGCAAAAATCTTGAGTTTAATCCCACAATTGAAAAAAAAAGGAAGAAAAGTAAAACAAGATGCTCATCATTTTATTTAGTAACAAAATAAATTATGATTTTAAAAATAAACCAGTAAATATTAAAGAAAAGTTGGATTTCTAATTAACTTTTGCATAATGTTTATTTGCATTATATTCTACATTTCAGGCAAAAATGTCCCTATTGTATTGCAATTTTGTTATGTCAATGTAAAATGTGTTTATAATGTTAATAAATATAGGCCCTAACAGTGAGGAACCAGAAGTATGGCAAAGGAAGTAAATTTAGACTAACAATTTGTCATGGGCAATCTACACAGTGGGAAATCTACCAACGGTTTGTCAGTAATTAATCATGGAGATCATTAAATATCATGAAAGAGCATTTCCCAAAACATTCACAGCCAACACCTTATGACAAAAAAAATATTCATATTTAACTCTTTTTTTCCCTCTCTTTTCAATCAAACAAGTTCATTTTCTAAGATTCAAATTCACCTCAAACTTCCTTGTGAGAAAATGTCAATGTAACATCATGGTAGGCTGCAGGGGACAAATTCCAATAAGTCAGAACACTATGGTGGAATCTTTTCTTCCTGTTTGCAGGAAAAGGCGAGCTCAGGGAGCCAAATCCCTCATCCAGATAATTAGCAACTATCCAATCTGTTAATTGAGGACATGTGTGCCAAACCTTCTTGGCAACCTCAGGCAAACATTTGCAGGGTGGTCAGTCAGTTGGTCGCAGCAATCCAGCCCCAGAGTATGCTCGGCCCTACATTCAGATCTTTGCACTAAAGACAGATCAGATTTGCTCTCTGACTTGAAAGAGTAAATGTGCTAAATTTTGAAAAAATTGGCAGTTCTTAGTCCTGAATTTGGCGATGCTGAGAGCAAAATTTTTCATTAACCCCATCTCTTTTTATGATCTATGAAAGAAATTACTCCTCTCTCTATTTTCATTGTAACTTAGGGGAGATTTTCAAGATTCAGGTGACAAAGCACAGAAGGAACATGAATGTTAATGGGAGTGGGATGGCCCCTAGGAAGGTATCGTTCTCAATCAGGAATTTTCAGAAAAGTCTTCCAAATTTCTGGCATATTTCTACAGATTTATATGCAGTTACTTCAGTCTCTTCCTAGAGACTAAGCACAATCACATTACTAATTCAAACATCCTCAACTAGAAATCTACCCTAAGGAGAAGAAGAAAGCAGTTCAAGGGAAAGAAGGGGTTATGTCATGGGAAACAAGGTAGATGCCACTAGAAATGTCTGGCAGACAAATTAGAAACAAATGCCATTTCAGAGAACAATAATTAGACAATATTTGGTTTTCTACCTAAAATAGAGATATTCTTATGCCAAACAAAACCTTTTGGAGACTAATGTTCTCAAGAACAAGTGTTCATGGTTTGTTTTCAAATGATTTGCTAAGAGTTAGATGCACTTGCTCAGTTTGATTTTAGCTCACAGTGGAAAAGAAAGCACAGGCATTAAAAACATGTAGGGAAGTTGAGGGTTAAAAGTGGCTGAACTGAAGCAAAATCCTTTTAGCCAATTGTGAAAAAAGCAACTACATAACTGTGTGTACATTGGATAAAAGTTGATTGTGAAGAAATGTGCATGTGAGCCTTTCAAAATTAAGGTCAGTTTTAGTGAGTTTCAACTTGCTAGTAAAACCATGTTTGTCAAACATGTAAAAAGTGAGTAAGATTCAGCCACAACTTCTGTGCATGTGAATACCTCCACTGCAACACATTTGAAGGATTTTTAGTGTGTTGTTAACTACTTTACAGTTTTTAAAAAATAGTACTTGACATTTGGAAGTGAAATGATATGTGCAAAACATTAGTCAGATGGTGCTTCTTGCGTTGTGAATGAACTGCAAGTCGTCTGAACAAATTAAATCCAAGGTTTAGCGCCATCGATTCTGCAGAGGCCACAAACACTGCACTCTCAAAGCACCTGAGGGGTTAACAGCGTAAACCACCCAAATACACAAAATTCTGATGACGCACTGTGGACAAGGGGCAGCTTACCTGATGAAAGGCAGAAAAGAATCTCAACAGAGGGAAATAGTGACCTACACTGCAATGGTTAGACTTACAGAACACAAGCTTCAAACACATAATCTTGTGCTGTTCGCCATGTTGATCATCACTGTACTTTTGGTGTATACTAGGTATAGAACACATCTTCACAGTCTGAAATCAAAATTATTGCAGAAGTCCCCAAAGTAATATTTCCTGGCTGTGGGTCTAGATGAGGGTCTAGGTCTCTCATGTTGCTCTGCTCTATATGTGCGTCTCTCTCTATAATCAAAGTGTGTCTTGCTCATCTGAGGATGGCGCAGTGTCATCCACCAGATGCTGCAGCATTCTACAAATGGTCACTTTTCATGAGGCCAGTAATTAGGATTTATTTGGATACTTGAAACAGTTTCAGATGTTTGACATCTATAAATTTCCCTTTAGGGAAACATTGGGAGCTACTGCATTTTAACAGTTGAGAATATGATCTTTCTTCTTCTGGCTAAGATTTCAAAATTCGGGGTTCAGCAACAGAGTCTGGAATTATTAAACATTAACATCTTGAAAACTTCTGGAGTACAACAACATTTTAAAATGATGTAATAACATCAGCAATTTCTGTGTGCCTGAAACTAGGATGAAGTGTTTCCTTTGGTCATGCCATACAACTACTCTTATGCAACAAATATGTATTAAATAAGTGTGATCTTTCCTCACCTGAGGGATTCCTTATGAAGTGTAGCTTCTTAAGCACAGTCTCTTCCTGCCTCATTCTTTCTAAATTCTAAAGTAGTGTCACACACATTTTTGTCAAAAACATTTTCAAACTCAATAAATATAAAATAAGTGAATAAATACATTTTACCTCCACAAAATGTTTCTAAATAAGTTATTTTTAACTGTATCCAACACGTATGTATGGATCTCTTCTTACTGAAAATCTCCATGAGACATTACACCTTGTATAAAATGATCACAGCACTGTACTTGATCTGAGATCTTCTCACATCAGGCATCAGGCTTCAAGATAGGCCTGACAAAACCTTTAGAATAGCTTCATTGTCTTCAGAGATATGTGAACCCAGAGTGGAGACCCAAAGAAACCCCTACCACCTGTGGACACTTTAGAAGTCTTTGATTTTCTCCACCACAAAATGGAAATTGTAAGAGAATATAAGATTACACTACTGCAAACAAATTTGTCAACACAGTGGAAAGGACGTAGTCCTCTGGGCCCATTTGTAAAATCCTGAACACAATTCATCCCCTCTATCTACTTTCTGCTTCTGTGGTTTCTACCAGCCATAGATCAAAAACATTAAGTAAGAAGTAACTGTGTGTCTGCACTGAATACATACAGATTATTTTCTTGTCATTATCTCCTAAACTGTGCACTGTTGTTGTAAACAAACCTCTATTATTGTTGATCCTCTGTAACTCTGTGTTTTGCATCTCTGGCTTCCACCAACAATGTGTTAAAAAACAGTCCAAAAATTATACCTGTGCTGGACATGTATGTTTTTTTTCTTGCCATTAGACACTAGACAATACAGAATAATAAGTATTTACATTTATTCACATGACAATAGGTAATATAGGCAACAGAAATATAGGAGATTTATTTAGATTATCTAGATCTATCTAGATTATAGGCAAATCCTGTACAATTTGCCTCTGGGAACCCACCAGGACCTGCATCCATTTTAAGGGTGAAAAGGTGTCAAACTTACATTTAAGAAGAAAGTTCATGGGACCTCTGCTTAAAGGAAGCCTCCTATGGAATTTTTCTCCAGGATTTGTGTTACTGTGCTCAGCCATCCAGGCTCTCAGAGACTGCTGCTGGCATGATCCATGGGAGCCTGACTCCTGCCAAGACTGCTGATCAACATTAGCATTGTCCGTGTGATTCTGGTTTTATCAACATGCAGAATACAAGAGCCGTGGAGTCATGGGTGTTTCCACCAAGAGCTTAGAGGAAGGACTGGGAGGTCAGTGAAGGTGCAGCTGCGAGAGCAGTGCATGAAGCTATGGGAGTGAAGCCAATAGTGCAGTAGCAAAGTGAAAGATGATAGCAAGAACAAGGAATATCTACCGCAAGAACGTGCAGGAAGTGAGTGCGGCCAGTCCGAGAGAGAGGCTGTGTGCACTACACCTACCAAGACCACAGGAGTGGCCACTCACACCCTTTGCAGCTCATATTTTACCATGTCTGCTTCAGATGTCACATATGTAGTTACAGGACTTTATATTTGCCTTGCTGATTTTGGTCTTCCTTTAGGTAAATTCTTTCCAATCCCTTACCATTCCCTTTTGGAACAGAAATGTTTGCCTTGTGCTGTTGTCCTTTGTGATTATGTAACTTCTCTATTTTTACAGAGGTTCACAGCTAAGAATTTGTCTAGGCTGTTGAGCCTTTGGGGAAGAGAATATTGTATTTCTTAGGCAGGATTATGAATTACTTTTATATTTATTTAGAGATTAAATTCAGTTCATAAGGATCTGCTTGGGTGCGAAATTGACAAAGAGTAACTTCTGACCATTAATTGCTATGTGTCAACTTTATTGGATGTAGAAATTTCTACCTACCAGATTAGCATAGGTGTGTATCTGGGGAGATTCATGAAGGTGCTATCTTCAGTACTGTATGTTGTCTATAGCTTGCTCCTCTCAGACACTCTTCCCTTGTGCTGCCTCCTGGCCACCATGAACTGAGTGACCTTGTTCTACCATGCCCTTTCACCAGGACATTCCTGCCTTCAAGTTTGCCTGCCATAGACTGAATCATTTGATCTGTGAACCAAATAAATCTCCCTTCCTTTGCTGCTTAAGTTGTCAGTGTTGGTACTGTGTCAAGCAACAAGAAACTGACTAACACAGTACAGACTCCAGAGTATCTTTTTGAGGTAGAAACAACTCAATGAATGACAAAAAAATATCTTGAAATAGATTTCCCTGTGTCACAGTCAAAACAAATAGAAAAAATTTAACTCTATAAGCTATTTGCCAAATTACTAACATGTTTTAATTTCCCTAGATGTCTCTGAAAGAATGAATTTTTCACAATAAATCTAAGCTTCTCCAGCCTGAAATTAGGAGTCAGTCTGGTTGGAAAATATTTCTAAGGAGCAGGAAATAACTTCAGAATTCTCACATCTCCAAGAACAAGTTATTTATGAAATTGTTAAGTGCAATCCTTTGCTGAGCCCTATTTTTGTTGTTGTAGTATGTGGTGGTTTTCTTCATTTGAGTCACATTTTTGAAGAACTTCCTGACAGGGCTATCTTCTGACATGATCCAATAGAAAATCTCTTCCTAGTTTTTGTTTAATCTTTTCAAATCTATAGTTGTGGTTGCATGAATATTTTACTTTGGGGTAGTTTACTAACTTGGAGCATTTGAGTTTTGACTTACATTCTGCTAAGTATATTTTGTGGGTCTTCTCTTGGAAATCTAAACACTATAAGGCAAATATCCCTGAAACGTGGTTTAAAATGACTGAATAAGGAGAAAACAAATTTGGGACAGATATTCTTCTGGATATAATTGTTTTACTTTTCAGAGAAAAGCATCAGATTATTGTGTCTGTAAAGAGAGTAGCAATTTCACTGTGTGCTTGGTTAATGTTCTCTTATTGAACATTTCATGTAAAAGAGACTGAAAGTCAAATAAGGGGGAAGAAAAGAATCAAAGCATGTGTGATATAGACTATTCCCTGCCTGACACTTAGTGGTAGCTTCGAGAACTGCAGCTTTTGACCTAATGGGAGTTCTGTAGGAAAACCACCTGAAGAGAGTTCACGGTTTGCCACATTCACAGGAGCCCTTACCTTGTCAACAGTGGATCATCAAGACTGACCAGCAGTGTTGAAAGATGGCTTGCAGTAAAGCAACCTGGGAAATGTCTGACACCCAACACTATTGTCACACGGATTCCAAAACAGGAGACAGGAAAAAACCATTTTCCTATCTGCTGTATTAATATCACTCCAGTTTTCACACTTGATTATACTATGTAGAAAATAATAAAAATCATTGTAGAGTTTTACAAGGATAAAATCAGGGCAAGAACTTAACAAACATATAAACAAATAGGTAGGTTTGTAATTGGTATCACATATATAAAGACTTATTGGGTAATCTAAATGAAAAAGATGTTGTAAAAACTGCCTGGCCATTCAGAATTTCACTTCCATAAATTTGTGGCAATAAAATAAACATTCCTCTAATTCAAATACATCTAGGATTTGTGTGGAAAGGTGTCCATTACTTCACACTTATTAGCAAAATTGAAGGGACAAACCAACAATAGAAATGAGATGACATACTTTTCTTTTTCATTAATCAAATTATAATATAATATGTGAGTATTTAATGACAATGGGGTGGTGATGCAGACCTGTACACCCCCACTTTGGAGGGTGAAGTCTAAGGATCCCCATGATCTTAAGGACAGTCTGGGTTACATAGCGAATTCAAAGTGTACCTCAACTACATGGTGACCACTTGTTTAATGACAGGAAAATATTCATATATTTTAACAATAAATTGGTTAGAAAAATATGAGCAAAATTTTGTAAGAAGTTATATATAGAATGCAGGCTGAAAAAATACTAAACGCAATAAAAATATCAACAAAGATTATCATGAGGGAATGACAATATGAATTAAATTACTATTCTGAATAGGAATTCTATAAAGGAATGTATGAACTCTATTTTCTTAAAACAACAAAACTTTAAAATAAAAGTTTACCAAAAAATAGTAAGAATTGGAAGGATAGGAAAAATTGGTTACTATAATATGAAACTAGACAGTGCCCTATTGAAATGTGAAAAGAGTAAATAGAAGTGAGTCCCCAAATCCTAGGATCAGGAGGGACAGTGAAGAGGCAGGAACCAGGGACCGTTTGTGATGAAACCATATTATAATTCAACTAGATTGATTCTTGGAGCTGTTTTCTCCCATTTCTTTTTTTGGTAAAGGAAGGATTTAAAATATAGTTTAATAAATGCAAGTTTAGAGAAAAATCATTTGCACTTTTTATTTCAAAGCTTCTATGACATAGGAACTGCTCCATACTCCGACGATTTTCTTCTCTTTCAATATTAGTATATGCTTGTGATATATAATAAGTACACTCTAGTGAGTGTTGTGTTGGTATATATACTTATCAAACCCTGATCCTTTGTACCTCCCCGTTCCCTGCTCTCCCTCTTGTCTCTCCCCCTCCTCCTGTCCCCTCCTCATCTCCACGAAGTCCACCTCCCCGTGTCACACTCCTATGTTTTCCCCCTGAAGTGTTGATACCTTGAGTTTCTCATGTAAAACAAATCAAGCGGTGTTTAACGGTGTGATACTGCTGTACTGTTCATCCCCGGGGCTCTTAGGCACCTGTTGGGTCTCTTCTCCTCCATAGGAAGTCCTCGTGGGTGCTTTAGGGCCTTGGTTCTTACCAAATGCTGAAGCACATTCAGTTTTGCGTTCACTGAAGGGTATCTCATCACCTGGAGGACTATGTGATTTAGGTAATACAAGCATCTTCATTATTCCTTTTCCTCTATACGGACGGATCCCTTTCTGGACTTTTTATTCTGAAAATAATATATGGTTTATTAGGATACTTTATGTTGCTACCTACCATATTTTTTCATGATCTGCAGGTGGAGACTCAAACAATTTATGTAGAATCTTTGATTTTATAAATTTGTAAAAAATTCCAATCTGCACCACTGAAAGCTACACTTTCTGTCACAATCTGAAGCTTGCTTCAAGGCCTCTGAACTACGGAGTACAAAATCTCTGCCTTGAGATACCCAATCTCTGTAGTGATTGTTCTCTTCAGAGTCAGCACCTACTAAGTGTCCAGCCTGAACCACCCCACTAGAAAAAGTTGAGCCAAGAAAGAGCATCAAGTAGGATTCACAAACCATCTCATTTTGTCTCTTTTGGTACATTTTAGTTATACATTATGAGACTCCAGACAGGTTGTGACTGGCTCAAAAGTTCTGTTTTTACATGGCATATTTCTTCAGTCCTAACATATTGACTTGCAATTATAACTTTTCTGACTCCTTCAAGGTTTATTGAAAGATAAGTAACTAAATAAGTGGCACATACTGAAAATTCTACATCTCTAGACAAATAGACAATCATAATATGATCATTTAACTTTCACTGTTTTACATTACTTAGTGCAGATGAACCAAATAGAAAAAGCTAAAGAGTTTGTTGTATTTCCTAAATTAGAATGTCATTAAGTGTACTTTATGAGAGTGGACTGTTACACCACATTTCCTTCCCTCTCCTCTCATGGTGTGAGAACACTCAGAAATGGTATTCTTGAACTACCCTCTGGAGGACAGTCTAGAGGACCACCTGCGCAGGGCTTATCAAGCAATCTGCAATCTTAGCTCTCCAACAAATATCATGTAGTATCTGTATTATTTGTATTATTTAGGGATTATCCTTGAGATTTCAACATGGATCCTTGATGTTAACATGGAGTCCACTTTCAATTTATACTTTTCTAGCCCTTTCAGTCCTAACAGCAGTTTAGTTTTTCTTGTTTTGCCTTTTGTATCATATCATACGTTTCACCACAGCCACTATTATCTGTCTGTCTACCACGAACTCTGCAAGGTTATTATTTTGAGAGTTAATTTTAGTTCATATTTACCATCATACTTAACCATTCTAATGTCCTGTGCTCCTTCCTGAACACTAGTACTTTCCACACGAAATTACATTGCACGTACTAAAACTTTTTTCTGAAATTCACATCATTATCTTTTTCATCCCATTGCATCTGTCTTTTGTGCTCTTCACTGTATTTCCCATTCTCTTTTTCCTTCTAACTCTACTGTTTTAACACTAGGCTCTTCTCTAATGTTTGTTTAATCCCATTTCTTGGATCCTTCATTTCAATATTGTTTTTTAATTGATTTTATTGATACATTATATATATATATGTATACCATGATCACATTCAACATTGAGAATTTGTACCTCTACATGATATATTTTGATTCTCATTTTTCCTATTCCCCTGCCATCCCTATAACACTCTAGCCCCCTATATATGTAAGCATTGCTTCCTGGTTTTTTTTGTTTATCATTCATTTTTTCCTTGCCCTTTATACTTTTCCCTACTCTCCCTCTTCTTTTTCCTTTTGAACATTTTCTTCCTATCTCACAATATAGTTCATACATTTTGGAACTCATTTATACCTTTAGTTTCTTATACTAGATAGGATATTTACACATCTGTGTCCTTATTTAGCTTATAAATATGTCCTCAATATATATATATATTCATTTCTGTAGGGACTCAAAATTATCAAATAACTCTAATTTATTATTCTTTAAGTCTGAGTACTACTGAGAATTTTTAGCTGCCAAGTCTTACTGAAAGCTTTATACTGAGTTAAATATTTTTGAATCACCAAAACCCCAAGCTGAAAAGTTGAGATAGAATAACGTGCTTTATTATGTCTCTCAGAAGCTTGATGGAAACCAATAGAAAAATGTCTCTTAATAAATACACTTGCAAGGCTGGAGATTTAGCTCGGTGGTGCCGGTGCCTGCCTCACAAGCGCAAGGTCCTGAGTTCCATCCGGTGACCACATAGAATGCTAGGCGTGGTGACTCACGCCCACCAGCAATCGATACCACATACCACAGTGTCAGACGTGGTGGTTCACGCCTGTAATCCCAGCACTAGGGAGGCAGAAACAGGAGGATTGCTGAGTTTGAGGCTTGCCTGAACTACATAGTGAGCTCAGGGCCAGCCTGAACTACAAAGCGAGACCCTGTCTCAAAAACAAAAACAAAAACAAAAACCTTGCAGTTTAAGTTTCAAAGAATTCTCAAAGATAAATTTCCAAGGAATAATCACTCCCATCAGCAAAGATCACTAAACCCTGAACGAAACCAGACCTCATGAATGAGAATCACCATAAATAGCAAAATCACAAGATCAAATTGTCAGAAATTATAAATATTAGAATATACAAATACATAATAATTCCACCTAATATTTCCTTTACATGCAGTCCAGAACAAGGGGCATGCAAAATAAGGAAGTATGGTTGAGGAATATATAGGGTCCCTTCCCAAAAGGGATTGCTATTCTTCCCTAGTTTCAAAATGAAGAATTCAAAAAAATAAAAGGATATACTAACAAGTGAAATAAATAGATCACAGATAGGCAAATGTCGGATCTTCTCTTTGACATGAACCCCTGTAGATGCAAATGAGCTCTAGAAAGTATGACAGCTTTTATAGAGTGGGAAATTTCCACAGGAAATTTGGTGTGAGAATGTAATGAGGGGAAGGAATAAATATGATTCAGAAAGAAAATAAAAGAATATGTATAAAGGGGGTGGGGAGGTGTGGGTGGGTAGGGGTAGGGATATGGGTAAAAATGAGAATTAACTTGTGTCATATACTGGTACAAATTCTCCAATGTTATACATGATTGTGAGATGTATATAAATTGTACCAATAAAGAATTCAATTTAAAAAAATAAAATAAAAGGATTGTTACCCACTGAGGGAGTCTGTAAGAGCTCTCAAGTCCATCCTGAGTGTATGTTCTGAAGAAGCATTTCTTAGAAGAAAGAGGAATGAGGAAGAGATTAATTCAAAGCAAATAAAACAGTAGCTGTCTATTTTTTTATATTCAGAAGAAATTCAGGTATTCTCAGTCACTATTTTCTGCCTGACCATCATGTACAGTCATGTCATATGTTTTCTGAGTTCCAATGCCTGCTAAATTTCCCATCACTATGTTTTCTCCATCTTATGCAAGCTTCAGGTCTTGGCTAGAGGATAGCTTAATGTTAGACTTATAACATCTTTTAAATACACCTGACCCCTTGGGTAATTCCTCAGAGCCACATGTAGTTCCTAAAGCCCTTGTTTTTCTCTCTCTCTTTCTGTGTGTGTGAGTGTGAGTGTGTGTGTGTGTGTGTGTGTGTGTGTGTGTGTGTCCTGGTAGATTCTGCTTCTGCAGCATCTTAGATCAGCTTTGAAACTCACCTAAAACATTTTGATGTTTTATTCCTGACTCAGCAGAAGATCCACAGAAAAGTTGGCATGGTTTGCTTCAGTGTCTGTAATAATAACAGCCATGTCTTACACTGTATAGAAGATGTCTCATGTGGAGGAGTTCCTCAGAAAAAGGTCCTAGATTAGGGCATGTGGCCAAACCTTTCTCCAGGTGCTTCCACTTCTCTTCTCTCTCACTCTCCTCATGGAGGAATAGATACAGTGTGCCTTTAAGCCATGCAGGTGATGCAGGTGATGCAGGTGACACAGATGATGCAGAACAATCATACACATTGCTAAATGCTTCTCCCCCCCCCGTGCCTAATCACACCTGCCACAAGCACTGCTCCCACCCTCTCATCCGTCACATCCCAGCCACCCTATATAAATGCCTGTAACTTCCATAATAAACAGGGAAGCTTCTCAGCCAACACAGAGTCTGGGAGTTGTGACTCCGTGTGCCCACTCACCCTCCTGAGGTCATTGGACAACAGAGACGGTACAGTAACTGGCCCAACTGGACCACAAGGGCATGAGGGACTGATGAGGTAGGTGATTCCAGGAAGGACCACAGACAACCCGGAAGTAAGACAAAGAAGGGAAAGAAGCCCAAACAGGATGTGTTCATGAGTAAGTTACTATGGCTAAATTGGGACTTGAGACCACTGAGACCTCTGTGAGTGGATATGAAATATACCTCAGTGTTTTCTAACCTATGAGTCAAAAATAAATAAAAATATTTATTTTCCAACTTCTATTTATCATTGGTTAAATGCTGCCCTGAGAGAATAAATCATTCACTTCAGGCATTTTATCTATGTCCTGAAAGATTTAGGCATCACACAGATCTCTTCAGCAAGAAGCTGTTGGCATGTACAGGGGCACAAGTACCAATAGGATGTGAGTGGAGCAGCAGCGTGAGCCACCACGCTGGGCCTTGGGCATGCATTGCTTCTTTTACCATATGCATCTAAGAGGGTAAGATATGAATCCAAGAGTTACATAGCAAGGAACTGGTGGGGCCAGAAATCGAAGTTCATTATCCATTTGCATTTAGCCATCCCTTCACTCAAGAGGCGTAAGCTGGGAGAGTAAATGCCCATGTTGTTATTTTGGATGGAGAGAAACCCAGCAGAGGAAAGGATGATCCCTGCAGTAGGCTACTGGAGGCAAAACCTGGAAAGATATATTCTTGCTCTTAGCCTCTTCCTCTCTCTCTGCCTCTTTGCTTTGAACCACCATGAGGTGAGCAGCCTTTTTCCACCATGCCCTTCTGCTGTGTTGACTCTGCCTTGGGACAACAGAACCATGGATTGAAAGCATCAACCAAAACCAATACTTGCTCCTTTAAGTTGTGTGTATCAGGTATTTTGCCCCCAAAACAGAGTTAATACAGCCCCATGATGTACCACTCAATTCTTTTTAAAAGGCTTTGATAACAATTTAAACTAAATCTCCCATAATGCCTAAGACTTGTTTCTTTTATTTGAAGACAAAGGAATTTAAACTTCATGATTTTTAATCAAAAAGACAAGAAAATTTTTCATGATAATATGTCTGAAGATTCTATCCATCCAGATTTGTATATGGCTTCTCCATTTTTCTTTCTGTTAAAGAACAGGAAGAAGATTGCCAAGGAAGTTCAGGGATAAAATATCTATCCTTTGTCCTAAGCACAGGTGCCTGATGCCTGGGAAAGTTTAACAGGTCAAGGGCCTGAAACCAGTTTAACCAGCTCACACTACTCACATTTATACCGTGCTCCTTTCTTTTGGGAGAAATTTTTACTCTTCATCTTAAATAAGAAGTTTTTATCTTATTGACTATACCTGATTTAGGGAGCTGTCTTCTCCTGCAATTTACCCAAAGTCACCTAACTTCAAAGTTGGTCTTTGAAAACTGTTTTTATACTGGTAAAATGACAGAATTGTCCCCAGTGATCAGAAAAGTATCACTTCCTACTCTAAAATAATCTAACCTGTGCTGCATCACAACAGTTCATTCTACTTTTCTTGTGTTCACTTCATATCCATCTAAAGGACACATGCACACACACACATACACACACACACACACACACACACTACACACAAAAGAGACAAAAAGACAAAAGAATTTGATTTGTGTTTTGAAAATTGTGAACTCTTTAAAACGCCCCAAATAATTTCATAATGCTACCAGATGTTAAGGAAAATTGTTGTGAAGAAACTTGCCAAAAGGTAAACAAAGACGTTCCTTATGGAAGAGGCTTGGCTAAAAGTATGAGTTAGGGTTAATCTCTAGGTGATACTGGAAATTAGACATGTCTTTCGATATGACTCATTCTATTGACGTCACTGTGTTACATATTCTAATTTAACTCAACATCTCCTCTGATCCTACTATCCAGAAAGATTATGCTTTATAAATTTGAAATGCTTTACAAAGGCCTTTCTTAACTAAGTGACAGTGTTCATCTTTGTAATATGCTCATATTGACTCATCTCCATACAGTAAAAACCATTTAATTGGTAGCTTATTTTTTTGAAACACCATAAAATTTAATTATATGAATTAATGCCTAAACATCAATCTCATAAATGTATGAATGTTGAGGTCTTAAATGATTCCAATTCAGCTTTGCTCACATCTGCAATAACTATTGCCACCAAACAGTACAATTTGGAGAACAAGATGTTAAATTACTGTCCTGAAGAATTTATAAAATAAAATCTATATTGTTTACTTTCACAAATTTCTCAACAAATCAATACAGACTCCTAGTGACCTAATCAGGAAACTTCTGTTTGGAGCAAGGGTGAATTCAGGGACAAATTATAGTGATATGTGCATAATATTTGGAAGACACTGAAAATAAAGCTCCATCAGCCTATTCTGAAGGTCTAATGAGCATCAAGAAATGCATCAAATTATAACATATCTTCTCTGGAAGCATAAGGAGAAGTTGAGAGAAGCTAACAGACTAAAGATACTTTACTTTTACTTCAATTCCCAGACCAAAAAATTAGAAATAAGCCTAGAGATTTAGCTCAGTGTTTCTGGCACCTGCCTAGCAAAAGCAAGGTCCCTGGTTGTATCCCAAGAAACCACATACATCAATATCGAGGGTGGTGACTCATGCCCACCAGCAATCGGTGCCATAAAATTCATTAAATTTATGTAAAAGGAAACCATTTATTTAAATTATTTTTTCAAGTCATATTTAATAACAAGTATGGAAGGCATCATTTAGTTTTGACCAAGAAAAAAGTATTAAGTGAAAACAATGAGTATATAAAACATATTTTGATCCTAATTTTTATAAATGTGTGCATATGTCTTAAACACTAAAAATACTAAGAAGAAAGTTACACTAAATAAGCTATTATTGGGATGTATGACTCTACATGATCCATATTTGCAATTTGATATTTTTATTTATTCTTCAGTTTTTCCTGCAAAAGGAACCCTTGTTTCTATAGTGAAAGAAAAACTGTTTGCGAGAGTGAAAAAATAACTGTGCAAAGCTCAATCATAATAATTAGAGATACTAGTGGAGATCTAAAGCACAGGAGTGTTTGGACAGGAGTGATGGCAAGAACATAGGATTCACATCAGGTCAACTCTGTAGCCACAAACTCCTAAGTGAGTCCACTGAGCCTGACTGGTGATGATCCAGGGGCCAGAGAAAGCTGGACTTGCAGAAAGGTAGTCATCAGCATCTGCTTCCAAGGAACATTGAGCAGCTACATTCACAGGACCAAAAAGGACATAAATAATGCGTCTAGGGCCCAACAGAAAACCATCAGATCACACATTGAAAATGAGGATTGTAAAAGATGAGAAGAAGCAGCAAGGGAGAAGATAGGCTGGGATATCTTGGGCAGAGACCTGTCTCACTCCTCTTCTGGTGGGGAGCCGTCACGATATTGGCACAGAGAGACTGTGTGTGCCAGCTACAGTCAAGACTGAAAAGATGAGTGGAGACAACTCTTTAGGCTCTCGGGTATCTAACACCATCAAAAGTACAAATTCACCATTTGAGAAAAACCGCTAGACGTGAGAGGCTTAAAAGACGAGCAGGCTCTGTGTTAGAGAGGTTAGCAGAAGAGCAAGGAATCTAGCGTTGGGTTAGAAAGAAATTCAAAACCTGAAGTCCATCATGGAATCTAACTAGATTTGTTGAGATCAAACTACTCATGTAGCAGTCTTTTTTTGTGTGAGCAACTTCAGGATTGTGCTGTTACATGTTGGCCCAAGACGATTGCTTAAAATGCTGGGTGCTCTCTCTCTTCTTCAGAGGTTTCCTTCTTGCTTTTTCCTAACATATCAGACTCTGGCTAGAGATTGACTTCTTGGGTCTGATGTTCAGTTCAGACTCTTTTTAATTAGAATTAGAGCTCTAATAAAGTACGCACACCTGTGAGTTGCTACACATCCAAACGTGAGCTACAGTGAGGCCTATCCCACCCACCTTCCACCCAGCTAGTCTTTTCTGTTCAGGAAGCCGTGAAACTTTTGTTCATAATGCCACAGGTTCACTTTTGCAACTATGTTCCTTTCTCCTATAGCAATTTTGTGCCAAATGTACTTACTAGACAAATGCAATCTCTGGTCCATTTGCATGCTGCTATTCTTCCTTCCTTCTGCACAGCATGTTACTGCCAAACACATTCCCATGATTTATTAGCTAGTCCTCCACTACAGGCAGAAAAGTTATTTCTTCCATGTGTATGGATGATAGAAACAGAGTTACCGACTCAGTCAGTGTCTTCTGTGAGGTCACCTCTCGAGTTTGAAGGACAGAGCTGGTTACAGTGTGTGCTCCCCAACCTACCCCGCCTGTAAGGTGCACTGGGCCGCCCTTCCTCACTGCGTGACAACATAACGTGCTGTCAAGGGCAGATGTTGCTCGTCACCCTGACCATCTATCGTGCTCACAAGACGGTGCAATTGTGAGAGATTTTAAAAAATAGCTCTCATCCAGGTGGCTAAAATCACTTTATTGAAATAAAGCCTTCACAACTGGGTGTCTGAGTAGTGGCCACATTGCAGTCCTCACCCAGTTTCTCTTGCCAGCCAGTCGCCCAACATAACTCAAAGCCACTTTGCACTGACTTCCATGTCAGATACTCAAAGAATGAAAAATAAGATTGTGTAATGTTTGTCCAAGCAATTGGGAAAGGGAAACACGGTGAAGGGGAAATACTATCCAACACATGATAAAAACCAAGAAATAAGACTGCGGTATTATTATCCATGGCCCCAAATTTGCTGGAACCACTCCATAGACCACTTCTTTCTTGCTGTCCTCCACACTTTCTAAAAGATCTATTTATTATAGGTGGTTGGAAAATGACTTTCAATGTCACCATGAAAAATATGTCATAGGATTGATCTCGAAGAGAATTACTGAACTCCTTATTATAGCAGTAAGTAAATTCCTGAAGATTAAACAGTGGTCACTATCAGCCCTAGGTCTATCGCATGGATCCCTTACCCATCTGCCTAGAATGCTCTCTTCCACACACCCAAGATCACAACTATACTAAAATTACTCATTCATTCAACAAACTCTCACTAAGGGCCCGCTCTGACATAACACAGCATTTGCCTGCATGATGTTCATCATAAAAAGGATCGAAAGCATGATATTATCTGATTAATAATTGTAATCTGATTTAAAATACCATAAATAACAGGATTAGAGAATACAATCAAGCCTAGGATGATTTAAGAGATATCTTCTATTTCTAAGGATTTAAAAATTAGGATAAATATCTCTTATGAGAGAAAGTGAAGAGCTGGAAATTTAGCTCAGTGGTTCTGGCACCTGCCTAGCAAGTGCAAGGTCCCTGGTTCTATCCCCAGAAACCACATATACCCGGGGTGGGGGGAGTGGTGACTCACCCCCATCATCAATCAGTACCACATACCACAATGCTGGGTGTAATGGATCACGCTTGTAATTCCAGCATTTGGGAGGCAGAGGCAAGAGGATTGCTAAGTTTGAGGTTTGCCTGGGCTACATAGTGAGCTCAGGGCCAGCCTGGACTACAAAGCGAGACCCTGTCTCAAAAGAAAGAAAAAAAGTTGACAGTTCTTCTGTTATTTGACAACATCTCTGCTGTGCTGACTCCCTCCTAGACTGTATGCTAACCAGTCCTTATGGAGACTGCTCAAGAATCCCTCAGACTAGGAGCAGCTTGTCAAAGGGCCCCTAAATTATTCTTATTATACATGGAGCATTATAAGTGAGGTGATAAACATTGTAGTTAAAGTCAGTGTACATCACTCCCGTAACAGTCCATACATCTGCCAACCCAGTAGCTTTATTAACAAAGGTAACAGGTGATGCTTTGGCAGTTCTTGTTTTTAACCACTTACTGATGGCTCATATTAATTACTGTACTTTGGAAACTGTTCAAAACTTAACTTTTTGTCAATAAATGTTTCCAAGAAAATATGTATATCTGTTTATATAATACATATTATTTAAAATTAAGAAAATATATTTTTCTATCTCAAACTTCTTAGCAATTTCCCATGACTTCAAAAAATCTCCATGATTAGGGCCAGGGATTTAACTCAAGTGGTACCACGCTAACCATGGAAGCAGAAGGGCCAGAGTTCCATCCTTAGTATGATTTTCCATGATTTGGGTGTTTTCATTGTTTTTTTTTTCCCTTTTAAGCTTTCTCAGTGGTTAAGAATACAAATTGTCTAAACATAACAACTCAATTGAAGTTGTGTTCTGTCTTAGCCATTGTAGAATTTGGTCCCCTCTCATATTTCATGTTCTCAGCTCCCTGCTGTCCATGTATCTCCATGTATCTTTCAGGTACTATGTAGAGTGTGGCCAGGGAGAACCGGAAGGGGACCTATGTCTGAGGCAAGGTATACTTCTCTGGGGTGTTGCTAGTATTAACTATTGTGAATTCCACTAAAACTAGCATCCCAAAGCAAAAGACGGGAGTATTCCTACTACAGACACTAAATAAATGCCTATGTTTGCTAAGACTGGTAAATTAAATCAATAAGTAAAAACTACTCCTCTAATTTTCTCCAAGAAAGCAAAATCACATTTAAAAGTGTTTATACTTTGTCCTTCAAATACCACTTAAGGACATTCATTCTAAGAACTTAATTAGGAGAGTATGACAAAGAAAATTATAAAAAAACATAAGATCTAACTTTTTGAAAATATTAGAAATGTAGAAATAGCTTAAAACTTCTATAATTAAAGTGTGGTGCTTATATACTACATAAAATCTTGCAGAAGTTTAGGATCTTGATGTGGAAATCTTGATGGAGAATATGCTATATGTATACATGGGAAAAGAGTTTCCAGAAAACAACTTTGTGCTATTGCTTCTTTTGGTTTATATGTGTGTGAGCAAAATGAAATGTGCATATGTGTGTGTTTGTGTGTGGGTATATGAGAAAAGAGTTAAATAGAAGTGGAGAACAATAATTTGTTTTTGAGACAGGGTCTTGCTTTGTAGTTAATCCATGCAACTATATGGAATGGGTTTAATTTTGGCCTATTTATACATGTATGCAACGTATTTTCATCATTTTTGTTTTCTCCTTACTTGCATGCCCTTTTCTTTCTTTCTTTCTTTCTTTCTTTCTTTCTTTCTTTCTTTCTTTCTTTCTTTCTTTCTTTCTTTCTTTCTTTCTTTCTTTCTCATAGACAGAATTTAATAATGGTTTTATCAGAAAGTTTTTTATTTTTATTTTTATTTTTTTAAGACAAGGTCTAGCTTTGTAGTTCAGCCTGGCCCTGAGCTCACTACGTAGCTCAGGCAAGCCTTGAACTCAGCAATCCTCCTGCCTCTCTGCCTCCCGAGTGCTGGGATTACAGGTTTGAGCCACCTAGCCCGGCATTTGTCGTATGCGGTACTGATTGCTGGTAGGCGTGAGTCACCACACCCGGTATGGTTATATGTGGTTACCAGGATCGAATCTGGGACCTTGCACTTGCTTAGGCAGACGCTGGAGCCATTGAGCTAAACCTCTGGTCCCCACTAGAAAGTTTAATAGTTTTCCTCTGTTTGTATTTTCTATTTTTTTCTACAAGTATCTATTGATTTTTGTGCAAAAACAATCTATTTTATTTTAATGAAGGAGAGACGGGTGAAAATATGTCAGAATGAGTAATCTGATACTGAATAAAGGTTGTTTATTATCATAGAAACATGCAGATATGATGCTTTTGCTATTGGAAGAAATAATTTTTTATATTGGGACACAAAATAAAGAAGTGAAGGAATCATTCCTTTATCTGGTCCATTCCTGCTATTAGCCTCCTCCACACTCATGTACAGTGTGGCCTGGGCCCGTTCCGTGAGCTGATGAGGAAGTAAACGGCAGCACCCACATAGTCCACAAGGCAAGGTCATCGCATCTGCGCTTTTGCAAAGCTAACTTTCACCTGAGCAGTGCCAGCACAGGCCAGTCTAAGGACGAGTCCACTTGACTATTGTGGGAGTGAGGTGCGCGGGATTCAGGCTGGAGACATGCACCGTAACCGGGAAGAATAAAGACTGTGGCACAGCCTTCCCTCTCCTCAGAGGACAGAGAACTCACCGTGGTCGTCAGCAGCATCAGGCAGGGGCACCTTTCAGCTGCTCAGGATCCACTGGCCTGTCTCTATCCCACCTGTGTGCCATTGTCATACGTTACAACTATGTTCTAATCTCATCTTGTTATGCATTTTTACTAAAAGTTCATTCAGAAACAGGCATTTGATATTTAAAGACATTGATTTTGTTTTCTATGCTATAACTTTCACCTTTTCTCTTATACCCATCTTGAATAAAATGGCCACAAAATGCAGTGAAATAGTGTGGCACTAGCATAGTAAAAAGATAAATGATGATATATCAGCAATCAAACTCTGTTGAGCTTTCATAGTTCCTGCAAGCTCTGTTTCCTCACCTGTGACCTGAGTAGTATTACCACGTAGCATCCAACACAGGATCACCCAGATAATGATAGATTTTCCATGATTAGGCCACCACTTTTGTAACTACAAAAGGAGGAGTCGGCATTCTCCAAAACTTCTATTAAAAGATTTACAACTCTTTATGGAAATTGCAGTGTCATTTCCAGGAGGCATGTGACAACTTGCAGCACGTAAGAGAAAGACTAAAACACTGATTAATTGAAAGTGTCAGGCACATGTTAAAATTCCGTTGAGTGTTAAAACACCGAGTGACAAGATCTGTAAGAGAGTGATGGAAGGAATTCACTGGCCATGGAACAGTCATATTAAAATAGTGTCTACAGTAGGCTCTATTGGAAATGGCATATTCTAAGCATGTAGGGGCTCCCTTCAGCCACACCATTTCTTATTTCATTACTTTCTTCAACTTCATCAGTGCCTCCAAAAGTAAGCAAAACTAAACTGCATGATTCAGGTGCTGCTTTTGTGTTTTTTATGCCCAGACTTATGTTGCTGCCTGACCTAAAAGACAATTTTATTTAAGTAAGTTATAGATCATTAAGCTGATAAAAAAAAGTTTGCCTGTTACTGCTGTTTTACCATCTTGCCCCATCTTGTCTCATTAGCAGGAACTGATTGAGCATGAAGGTGTTCTCTGGCTGTCAGTAGATAAAGTAGGTGCTCTTGGCTTTCATCTGTTCTGAATTCTCCTTGTCTCATTATCTTCCCAAGGTCAGATTCTCTGACACCACGGCTGCTTGCTTAGCACTCCATCCTGGCAATTACTTGCCACACGACTTAACCACACTGAGGTTTCTCATGAGCAGCATCGAAATGACATGCACACCATAATCCCGGATCTGCTCCACACTCCGCACTCCCCTAATCCTTTCTCAAATTCTGTACTGTCAAAGATCAGTGTAGCTCATTTACGACTACATGCTATCACCTCCAAGGCACCACACCATTGTGACATTCTAATTAAACTACATTCCCTACAGACCAGAGTCATGGTGCCAGTCTTATTTTATATCAGAGGACTTTGTGTTATCCCACACCTCAAACTTTGCAATCCTAGCCTTCCTTGCTCTTTTTCAGTAAAAGGAGTATAACCACAAAACCATTCAATTTAGATTTTTACCTCTGTCTCCTTTTCCCATCAGTAATTTCTGGAAGACTACCTGCCCTTTGTGAGGCTCTCAGGAGCAGCGGAGTTAAGAGAGGATTCTACAGACTCAAGTTATGGGAGTATGGTTTGAACTAAAAGGGTTGGGAAAGTGAATTGTGTTGATAATAAGTCTGTCTAAATTGAATTCTTTCTTTCCTAGAGAAAGGAAAGTTCATTGCAATCATATTTTCTAAAGAATCTCTGTAGGAAAACAAAGTAATTCTAATGCAACCCACTTAAATATCATTATGGTCAGGGGTTGTATTTTCTTTGAGATCTTGGAAATCATGTTTGGTCATTTTCACTGTGAAAAGAGTTTCACACCTGCTGGGCAATATTATATATCAAGATGCAAATCCATGGGAAGCATCCAAGTCCTCTTCCAGACTGAACAACATGTGCACTTTCATCTTTGGGCAGGAGGAGTGACCAAATTATCTGGGAGGCTTCCAGCCAGACAGACAGGAGGACCACCAGGTGCAAGCTTTCTGTGCTTGAGTGTTCCGCTCACTGGGAAAAGTGGAACCATCTGCCCCCTTTGTAACACAGCCCTCTGACCTTTATGTACACAGAGAATGTTCTGTGGCCTGAAAAGCGATATAAAACCTTTGCACTTACCACTTACCACTCTGCTCATTTGCAAATCTCATGGCTGTGTCCTTCAAACGTGGCTATCTCCTACAGGCATGCCTCTTCGTGGCTCATCATGAAAACAACCAGAAGGGAGAATGTGAAATATTCCTTCCTTCTCACCAGCAATATATCTAAAATTCTAGAAAAAAAAATTCAAAGTCTCTTTCAGCAAATCTCCCTGACATATACAGAAAGTGATCTAATAGCTTGGATATCTACATAGCAGCAGAGAAGCAGGCTGGCCATAAAGAAATAAAGAATATGGGCCGGAGGGTTATCTCAGTGGTTCCGGCGCCTGCCGCGCAAGTGCAAGGATCTGAGTTCGATCCCCGGTAACCACATATAATGCTGGGCATGGAGACTCACGCCCACCAACAATCAACACCGCATACCACAATGCCGGGCGTGGTGGCTCACGCCTGTAATCCCAGCACTCAGGAGGCAGAGACAGGAGGATTGCTGAGTTCGCGGCGGCTTGCCTGGGCACCATAGTGAGCTCAGGGCCAGCCTGAACTACAAAAAAAAGTGAGACCCTGTCTCAAAAAGCAAAAAAAAAAAAAAAGAAAGAAAAGAAATAAAGAATATGAAATCTCCTCTTTCCTGGCATCATTTTGAGAGATGACTGTGTGCTGTAAAGCTCAGGGGTTTTTTTGTTTGTTTGTTGTTGTTGTTGTTGTTGTTTTGTGGTATTGGGGATCAAACTTGTGCATCCAAGGTTGGTGCAGTACCACTTGAACTAAATTTCCAGCCCCTTAAAGCTCAGTTTTATCTATCAAGACTTTTGGTAATAATTATCAGTCATATTTAATGAGTTGTATGCCAGAAAATATGCTAAATACTTAAAAGTGTCTCTTCTGGTCTTCCAAAAATCTACTGACAGAGATGTTTTTATTATTCTCATTTCCCAGATTAAATAACTGAGGTTTTGTACTTTGTAACACCTAACACAGATATTGTGTTATGATCTGATTTTAAGATGACAGAGACATAAGGGATGTACTTTAAAAGATCTAAACCTGAGGCAAAGAATCTATACAATTATATTAGATCTCAGATATGGGAACTTCCTAAGACAGGAGCAGAAACTTTTATGTCTCAATAGCTCTGGTACTCTATATCTCTCAAAAATCTCCAGGCTTTGCATTCTTTTTTCTTTTCCTTTATGCTTTTTGTTGATCTTAGGTAAGAGAAACCAAGGAGGAGATTTATATTACTATAGTTCTAAGGAATTCTATTAAAGAGGTTCTTATGAATGTAATCATTGTAATTGTGCTAAACAAAACCATAGGAAGATGATATTTATGGGTGACCAATGTGATGATTCATATTTTAAGCCCTCTCTCACTACTTAGAGATTCTTTTTAAAAAAATCTTGTCCATGTAATTTTAGTAAAATGCCATTTGTTTGTTTCAATTAGGGTGGGAATTATGATGTAATAGAAATACAACTTGCCTGATATTTCCTTCTGCTTTGATTTCCACACTAACTGTTTGCCCTCTAAGGGGTAAGGCTTCATCTTATGATCTTGGAAAGGAAACCCAAAGAATCCATTACCATAAAACATCACCCAGCAGTCTTATCACAGCCCTTGACAGTATCACTTTAGTTAACGTTGAGTTAGTGTTTCTATTATAAACCCAATTTACTGAAGAGGGGAGGCCAAGAAGAGATACGGGCTCATATGTCAATTGTGCAAAATGACATCAGGCTGAAAGCACGGTGCCAACCAGCACAGGACTTTTAAACTACTGCACATAAGAGAAAAAAGAATTCATTTGTGCTCCATACTTACTTGTCATAAATAGGGTAGCATAAACACCAGCCAAAAGTACACAGCACCAATGGGCTTGTCTACCAACATACCTTCCCTTATTGTAAAGAAAAGGTACAGCAGGATGTAACAAGAAAGTCGATAAACTATGAAACACCAAAGCTAAGTTCTAGTCCTTCTGCGTGTAACCAATTCAGTTTACACTTTACTGAGAAGTCATGGGCCTCTCCATTCCATAAAACAGTAAGAAAACACTATTGATCCTGCCTGTGCAGGTGTATGTACGGGTCACAGGAGGTCTATCTGAAACCACATGGAAGCTCAGAACCACAGAACAGAGGAGTAAAGCCACCACAGCCCTCCTTTATCAAGTGAAAGTGAGTCTGGATCACTCGGACTTTGCTGCAGCTCCCCATTGGTGAGACTTACTAAATCCTTAAGAGGCACTCAGATTTCATCACCCTGAGTCTGCTCAGCCTTGTCCTACCTCTGCTTTCAACCTCAAGTGGAATTTTCCAAGCAGAGAACAGAAATTGGAGACTTACTTTCATTAGACAAGTATGTTACTGGAAGAGGCCCTGGTGCTTTCAGACTGCAAGTATAACCCAGAGTTTGTGTAAATGCTTAATCATATATGTAAAATTCATAAATTCATTATGGCAGATGATAGACTCAACTTGTATATATGATCTTACATATACCTTACATGGATATATAAACATTTATAGGTAATTTATGTATTTCTTATAACTATATATAATTTAAATTTTATATATATATATATATATAGTTTATGCACAAAGTCAAATGTGTAAATTTTCTCACATGCATGTATACACACCAATTAATCAACAAATTTGAGTTTCACATCCAAGGAAATGTGTTTTTATAAATAATTTTAATTACCCACTTACAGCTATCATTTAATAATCTTTGTATACCTAAAATATGATCAGCTGCAGATAAGAAGTACAGAAAGCTTTTGAACAGAAAATATAATCAAGAAAAAAAATCAACATGGCAGTGAGATCAAAAATCCAGATTAATGCTTACAGTACAATTTGACAGAGATCATTCAACTGTTTGAAGAATAATTCTGCCTGCCATTGTACTTTCTATGCAATCTGGGGGGGGTGGTATTATTGCAAGAGTAAAGGCATTGTAAAGATTTATTTGTGAAATATACAACAATGAGTTCATTTTGGCTTAGAAATCCACTTTCTTTGAGAGAAGTTTTGTAGGTGAATTTCAATGGAAAACTAAGAGTGTGACAGAGGAGAGGGAAAGGAGACAGAAGGAATTATGAGTAATAACCCAGGAGTTGGTCTTGTAAATGTCTGTTTAGGCAAACAGCCCTGACTAAGAAGGAAGGACTCAACCCAAGAATCACAAACTTCCCTTCTTATTTGATGGTAGCAGTGGGGACAGACATGGAATGTGAGTATCCCTAGGATAGTCACAGTGTTCTCTGATGGAAAGCAAATGCCAATCACTGGGGCCCAGCAGAAGGCATGTCCACGTGACCCATATCCATAGGGATAGAGACACTCAAATGGCCAGAGTCGGGTTCTGGAGACCGAATCATGTGGTCTGCAACGTGGCCCTGGTACTAACAAACCCTGTGACACTGGATAGTGACTGAACCTCTCTAAGCTCTGGAGGTCACAATTGCAAATGGGGTGATGTTACAACCAAATCCCCAGTTTGCCACAGAATTAAACAAAGCAACGCTTGAGAAAAACCTTGACCAGTGCACAGCACCTTGCTTGCGAAGGACTTACATGGACGACTCATTGTCTGCAGAGGGGCTGAGGGGCATGCAGATTTCTGCAGGTGGTATTCCTTGGGAAGTGCACCCTCCAGGATACCGAGGACTTGGGACTGTGGCTGAGCCTGGAGCAGGGGGCAGTGCCAGTGGACCCAACTGAGGGCATTTCCCTGTCTTCAGCTTCAGGAGTAATGAGCAATGAAGCTGTGGCCTGCAATTAGGAAACAGAAGGAAAAATTGAAAAGAACAGTACCGACCTACCGACCCCTTTCACTTCTCTGTTGTTAGGGCCTGGGTTAGTGAGCCCCCACCTGCATCCATCCTGGATTTCAGACAGAACACACCCAGAGAGAAGCCAAAAGCTTCCTCTGAACTTTCTCAGGGGAAAGCCACCACTTGTTTGACTTTGTACCTCTCAGATTTCTAATCCATAAATTGGGAACAAAAATCATAAAAGAAAGTTAAAAGAGATATTGAATGGGTCAATAGAGAAACCCTAAGTAAAAGTAGTATTTGATCAAGCTTTACCTCTTGAAGAAATTTCATATCCTAAACTGAAATTAGGTGGGGTGAAGTCTCCTACCTGGTAATAAACAATACACTTTCTTGAAAAACTCATCTTGCTACTTCGCCAAGGCTCATTGATGTGTGCTGGAACGTTTGTGATTCCACATCGCACGCTGCTCTTTCCTTCACTCCGTAAGGCAAATGTTCCAGTCTCGCTCTTCACCATCTACCTCTGCGACTGCTCTGTTGCGGCTGCGCGCTTGGCTGCGCCCTATCACCGCGATTCCTTCCTCCCCCAAGGGGAAGTGCTCCGGAAGTTAAACCCTCCTAACCTGCAGGGCTGTTTCTCCTTCCAGTAATCATCAATGCATCCTAATTACTAGTTCTCTTATTCTAAAATTACAAGTGCAACAAAACATTTTCAAGATTATTCAGGTTTTTGTTAAACTTCCGGGAGAGTATCCCGTTGCTAAGTGATATGGGAAAAAGTGCCCCCCTTCTGGAAGGATATCGATAAGGCAGGAAAAATAAAAAGCAAGCAAAAAAGAGTTCAGTGTCATACTGAGTGTACCAAGATAGAAAGCAAATTTCAAATTAAAAAATCTAATTTTTGTACTTTCAAAAAGCAAAGTTTATACAAAGGAAAAATGTACTACGGGTAATGTTATTTTGCTGGATAATTACCAATCAAGCAGGCAAAAACAAGAAGTCATCCAGAGGTGCTAATATAGAACTGGGATGTATTTCAGAGGTAGAGTATGTAACCTAACATGCATGACGTCTTGGGTTAAATCCCCAAATAAAATCTAAAACAAATTTTAAAAGTGTGTGTGTGTGTGTATGTGTGTGTGTGTGTGTTTGAGGGGGAGAGATAGTGACAGAGAAACAGAGAGAGACAGAGAAAGAGGCAAAGAGACAGAGCAGCCAACAAAGACAATGGAATATAGGATAGAAGCAGCTAACTTGATAGAAACTTTTAAGAATATACACGTATGTAAGTTTCCATAACCATGTAAGATCTCTGGCCAAAGCATAAATTACCTTAACAGAGTGAAAACAACTCTGTAACTTTACAGATCTAAACACAATGATGTATTCACAGACACACACACACACACACAAATAGGAAAAATATTAAAACCAGTCATTAAACCAATAAAGAGTATAATTTTATTTAACTCCCAGATTACCTTTTGAAACTAAGATAGTACAGGCACATCTTCCCAGGAAGATGCACATAATCAAGTAGGGATCAGTAGAAGTTGTTTGTCCTCCACTATCCACTGTCTTCTTCTCCTGGTGAAATAATTTGTGGATGGGCAAGTGATAGGCTGAAAGCATAATTCTTCTATGACTTCTATAGAGTCAGGCTAAGTTCCAGTCAGTGATAGGAGAGCTATGATCTTATGAACACTTCTCTTCGATTTCCTTGCTTTCCGGTAGCTCAGTGTGGACCAGTTGTAAGCCAGCTCAGTCTGTGGAAACAGGGTAGCCTCTCAGATGAGCAGGAGCACATGCTAGAGGGTACTGGACCTCTGATTATTCAATTTATGAGCTTGAACATGTACATGCAAGGAGGAAGAAACTCAGCTTCGTATCAGCTAGTGCTAATTTCAATCCTTTCCACAGAAACTAAGCTTGTATTTTAAGACATCATCTCCATTCTTTGCAAGAGGGCTGACATGATGCCACTACATTTGCATCGACTAACATGCCACAATTAAAATATGAAAGAGTGTAAAGCACTCCACGGCGCTACTTCAGATACAAATGTGACACACTGGAATTGCCCCTGCACATCAGTAGTAATGGCCTTTGACTCACATGAGGGAGGAGTGAGGATGCAGGACAGAGGGACTGACAGACCCAAGGCAGCTCCCAGGGAGCTGGGATCAGAGGGAGATTTCTCCAACCCATTTAGACTTAGTTACTCCCCATTCCCATTAACATACTGTCTCTAAGTATTTCTTCTTTTCCTGTCTTACTTTCCCCACCCCACACCACCCTGTGCTTCTTGTGATCTTCTTACAAATAAACCACATAGCCAGATCTTTGTTTCAAGGATCTGCTTTTGACAGAAATCAAGCCAAATGACATTTTCTTGGTTCTCTCACTATGAAGATCTCCCAAGGTAGTTACAAAAAAGGATCGTGATTGACAAAAAGCACCCTGTGGAAAATAATTGCCCATGTTTCTCATAAGGTTGCTTGTATGCAATTTCTTAATTTCTATGTCACAAATCCTACTGGAATTTTTTAGCATGCCAGAGTGCTAAGCCAAACCCTGTTTATGATTTTAGGATTATAGTAGAATTTTCTGTTGTAAGAAATAAATATCTCTAACATATAATGATCTATTCAATAGAGATATTTGTGGTCCTGATAAAAATTTGATCAGCCAACAAACAAAGCAAATATGCAACTCTTCTAGGAGGCATTCAGAATCCTTCATAAAGTTGTAAATCACTTTATGTGTAAAACTATGTGTAAACTTTATATGTAAAGTTATTTTTCTTTCATTTTCCTCTCAATTAGAAAAAAAAAACTCAAGTAACTCTTCCTTTTTGCCTGAAATAACTATTGAAACAATTAGAAAACTCTAATTCCTGGCTTTGATTCTCCTACACTCAGAAGAATTTTTATATATGCATTTGAAATTTTGTGTATTTCAGTGATAGCATTTACTGAGAGTGTTAACGTTTTGGTTTATTTGACTATTAGTAACTCTTCTTAATGAAGAAAATCAGCAAGTATAAAAGTGAAAGGCAGAATGGTTTAAAAATTACTCATTTCTAACATGGTTCAAATTTTTATATACTTAATATATTGATCTGGCTCCCAGAGATTTTAAAAACTACAAACAACTGAAAATATAACTCCATAACCAGATAGCATGACTTTTCACTTATCACCTTTCAAATTAGATAACAGAGGCACAGAACTAATCTCATTTTGTCACTGTGATGCACATACTAAAATTCCTAATAACAAATATTTTTGTTTTAAAATAGAAGTCTTAAAAATGCAGAAAATTCAACCCAAATAACTTTTTTTGCAGGAGTTCCTACTGCTTTGAAATGCAAGTTCTTACCATGAAGAATGGGTTATTACCTAATACATTCAATGGTTCCTTTTACAGAGAAACAATCCAACAACTAAGATTGAAAATATTTGATAGGGTGACCTCTTTGAAAAGGGATATATTTGATAATCACACTGCCTTAGATGAGACCAGATGGTATAGAACAAACTCATGAAATGTTCTTATTTCTGTACATATTAAGCCATTTATTGCCTTTGATGCAATAGTATCTTGTTTTCTAGAACTTAAAGTCAGACCATCATTTATATTGCTAACTTTAACAAGGTAATGCCATATGGAAGAATGTGACATAGGCTACATTTTACTAGTCTGTGTATCCAACTGATGTCACATAAATGCTAGTGGTGAATTTATAAACACTTGGAACTTGCTTGCCAGACAGTGTATATTGACCCTCAAAAGAATCTTGATCATTTTTGATGAACAGAAGTGTTGAGTCTCAAGTTTATTTGTCTCTTGCCAGGCTGCTAGTACTGCCTATAGGAATCAAGTCTACCACAAGTGATTTTAGGGCTCTGTGCCTACACTGGCTGAGTTTTGCTCTTTGTAACATCAGTCCTTCCCTGGGTTTTGTGTCTTGATCAAAAGATTTACCTCTTCCTCAGAATATTTCCAGGGGTCCTCGAAAAATACAACCCACCACAAGATCTCACGGAGTCTCTCTGGAAGTCCCCTCCAGTTTCTTACTCCTGTGCCTGGTCTTGTGTCAGCAGCTGCTCCCATAAAAGAGAAATTTCATCAGGAAGAAAGGGAAAATTTTCTCTTCTGTGTTTAGGGAAGAAACAAAGTAAAACACTTTTCTGAGAGGCCCCCAAATGAGATATATACAGTTCTGTTTGGTGTGTAGAAAAATACTGGACTGTACAAAGTGAGTGGCAGCTTAGTGCTTCCGAACAACATCGCCTTAAACAGTCCCCTTTGGGAGCTCGCCCAGAGTAAAGGAGCAGCCTGCCCAGGCCCACAGTTGGCAACGCAGAACACAGAACTCTTGCAATTTGAAATTATTAACAGTATTTTAACTTGTTATAATTCTAACTAATATGTTAAAACAGTAGAAACAAGTTTCAAGGAGCACTTGAGCTTAATTCACCTGGGATCAAAGTTGGGCCTTTGTGCTTCCAAAGTAGGCATAGTACCACTTGAGCTAAATCCCCTGCCCTAATTACAGGTTCTATATCCTGCCCTTCCCCCGATTTCCAATGAATGGACTCAGAGTTTAGTAATGCAGAGACTCCACATCATCTGCAGTAGTCCATATCTCTTGCTTCAATGATGTTGCCTTTTCTCAGGCTGTTCTCCCCCCTCCCTACAAAGGATCTTAAGGTTTTTGCTGAAAAAAACCCTATCTGAAAGAAACTAGCAAATAAAATAAGTGGTTAATGATTTAACTGATCTTTAAAACATTTCTATTCCTACGAGTTTAGGATTTCAATTTTTATTCTTAAAAAATTAAACCACAAAATACTCTACTAATTACAAAGAGGAATTTATCTTACTATTTGCCTTTATATGACTATATTAAATAATGTATATTATCAAAAATTTAGACATTAGAGAAATTTGTAGATTATACAATATCAAGCACACAAAATACATGTACCCTCTCCTCACATTTTGGTATATCTCTGTATCATTTATCTAGCATAAGAAGCTGAAGGTATAAATGAGGTCCAAAATGTATGATAAGTACTGTGAAATAGGAAGAAAATGTTGAAAAGGAAAAGGTAACTGGGTGGGAGCAGAGGAAAGAAGGGAAATTTTAAAAATTTGATAGTAAAAAGGAATAAATGGAAATAAAGCTCATGTATATCAGGGGCTAGGGACTGAAGGGATGGAAGGTTGATGGGAAAAAAAAAAATATATATATATATATATATACAGGTTCAAATTGCCAGTGAGGAATGTGATCATAATATGTTCTTAAAATGTACCAATAAACTCAATTTATTTAAAAAAAAAAAAAAAAAAAAGAACATCCTGGGGCCGGAGGGTTAGCTCAGTGGTTCCGGCGCTTGCCTTGCAAGCGCAAGGTCCTGAGTTAGGTCCCCGGTAACCACATATAATGCTGGGCGTGGAGACACGCCCACCAACAATCAACACCGCATACCACAATGCCGGACGTGGTGGCTCATGCCTGTAATCCCAGCACTCGGGAGGCAGAGACGGGAGGATTGCTGAGTTCGCGGAAGCTTGCCTGGGCACCATAGTGAGCTCAGGGCCAGCCTGAACTACAAAAAAAAAGTGAGACCCTGTCTCAAAAATCAAGAAAAAAAAAAAAAAAGAACATCCTGGTACATTTCAATCTTCTTCTATAAACTCTTTCATATAAGTAATATCATAGTTTTATAATTTCATAGATTTCTTGCCCATGC